>JANAVB010044619.1:1705275-1911615 GCA_029216955.1 Iris pallida
AATCAAAGAAAGAAGTTTTTTCTCCATGCTTAAGGCAGAACGCCTTACTATTTTGCATGCATATCGGACAAGATAGGGTGCCGTGAGTACTCCATCCCGACAGCATACCGTATGCGGGAAAATCATTGATTGTCCACATCAGTGAAGCTCTCATATGAAAGTTCTGTTTCTTGGAAATATCATATGTAGCGACACCGATCTCCCACAGCTGTTTTAGCTCATCTACCAACGGCTGTAAATATATATCGATATTCTTCGTCGAATTTTTGGGACCCGGTATGATAGCTGTCAAGAACATATAAGGAGTCTTCATACACATCCATGGTGTCAGATTGTAAGGGGTCAGAATGACCGGCCAGCAGGAGTATTGAGATCCGAGATTTCTCGAAAGGGGCGAATCCATCAGAACATAGCCCCATGCGTACATTTCTGGGCTCTGCAGCAAAATCTGGATGGCAAAAATCGAAATATTTCCACGCCTCTCCATCCGAAGGATGTGACAATTCTCCATCGTCCTTTGTGCGTTCTTCGTTGTGCCACGTCATGTGTTCTGCTGTATTCTGAGACATATACATCCTCTGCAAGTGCTTCGTGATCGACAAGTAATGCATATACTTGTAAGGACGTCGTTTTCTAGTTGACTTTCCTTTTCCCCTGACTTCCTTGTAACGATCCGCATTACAGAAGCGGCAACTTTCTACATCCTCGTTCTCCTTATAGTACAACATGCATCCGTTGCGACAACAATCTATCTTGTCGTACCCCAGTCCCAGTTGTCGGACCATCATCTTCGACTTGTAGAAGTTTTTTGGAAGTTCTTTAGATTCCTTCGGTAACACCTCCTTCATTAGTTGTGTAATCCGATCATAGCAAGTTTGTGGCAAGTTAAAATTGAACTTTATGTTCAACAACCGCATAATTACTGACAGTACGGAATGTGGATCACAACTAGGATATAAAGAAGTTTCAGCATCCTGAAACATATCATAGAACTCCTTCGCCTCGGGATTAGGATCCTTCGGATCAAAATTAGGCCCTGCCGCGTCGTACACCATATCTCGTGCAAGGTTCTGCACGTCTCCATAATCAACGGAGCATTCGTCGTCATCGACGACAAAATCCGCTGCAGCATTATCATCAAAAGCATAAGTAGCAGCATTCGCAACCTGTCTTTCGGCATATAGTTCACCTTGCGATGACCACAGGCCGTAATCACGTACGAAATCCTTACGGGTCAAATGATCTCTTACACTCACCACTTCTTTGTAACGTCTATTGCGACAATTACGACATGGACACTTGATTTTGTTACCGTCCATAAACTGAGCTTTGCTCATGGCATACTTAAGAAACACTTCCACGCCTGCCTGAAAATCGTCACTCACACCTATTCTGCTCTCGTGTTGTCGTTTGTACATCCATGTACGATCAACGAAATAACGATCCATCACAGATTAGATGTAAAAATCTGTATAGTAAGATAAACTAAACAGAATTAGTATATAATCATGTAACTGGTGGATCCGCTAGTATTCTAGCTCGAGAAGAGAAAAATATAAATACAGTTGTTACTAATAGTTCGATACCGATATCGATACCGATAGTGCGATACCGATACCGATACCGATAGTTCGATACAGATAGTTCAATACCGATAGTGCGATACCGATACCGATAGTGCGATACCGATACCGATACCGATACCGATACCGATACCGATAGTTCGATACCGATAGCATGGTTTAAAGTATAGGCCGATACCGATCCGATACGGCCGATACCGATACGGTTTGGCATGTTCCGATCCGATACCGACCGATACCAAATATTGACCGATACCGACTATGGGGGTCTTTGTTCCGGTCAATTCGGCAAAACCAATCGGTAAGGGTGACTACTATTTCATATAATTTCAAAACTACTAAAAAATAACGCTGATATACTTAAAATTATGCCTAAATGTATAAAATATATGTTTTTAAATGTAAATAATTTATTAATAATTATTTGTTTTCCGATACCAAAGTCCGATACTCCGATACGATACCGTCGATACTACCGATATCGCCGATACAAATACTTATAGGAATAGTCCGAAACCGATTCCGATACCGATTGTGAACCTTGACCGATAGTGCGATACCGATACCAAACTGAGTCAATCTATCTATTTATAAATTGCAAGAGTCCACTTCTAGGATATGGGAGCTATATCCTAAATATCTAGTCTAAAATTAACTTGGTTAGGATACTAGAGTGTCCTTATTATCTAGCAAGCACTACCTTAGTCTAGTCACACTAGCATTAATTACCTATAATTCCTACCATGTCTACAATCACACATTACACCCCAAGTCGTCCTGCATGCTAATTATAATAGGCACATATATATGTATATCACAGTTAGATGTATAGACCATGAACCCAAACACTGACTTATGCAGATGAAGAACTCGCACTGTCCTTGACACAGTGAACATATACACCATGAACCCAAACTCCATATTCACATTTACTAATCCAAACACCACAAACTAATGGATAACACCCAATATGGATAACACATTATTTAGCCAATATATAAACTCAGATGAATTTGATAAGCAAAGCCCCCCGCCGCCCCCGACCAAAGCCCGCCGCAACAAGCCCGCCGCCCAGCCCCCGACCAAAGCCCGCCGCCCAGCCCCCGACCAAAGCCCGCCGCCCCAAGCCCGCTGCCCAGCCCCCGACGCACCCGCCCCAAGCCCGTCGCCCAGGCCCCGACGCCCCCGCCCCAAGCAAGCCGCCCAGCCCCCGATGCCCCCGCCCCAAGCCCGCCGTCCAGGCCCCGACGCCCCCGTCCCAAGCCCGCCGCCCAGCCCCCGACGCCCCCGCCCCAAGCCCGCCGCCCAGGCCCCGACGCCCCGCCCCAAGCCAGCCGTCCAGCCCCCGACGCCTCCGCCCCAAGCCCGCCGCCCAGGCCCCGACGCCTCCGCCCCAAGCCCGCCGCCCAGCCCCCGACGCCCCCGCCCCAAGCCCGCCGCCCAGGCCCCGACGCCTCCGCCCCAAGCCCGCCGCCCAGGCCCCGACGCCCCGCCCCAAGCAAGCCGCCCAGCCCCCGATGCCCCCGCCCCAAGCCCGCCGCCCAGCCCCCGTCGCCCCCGCCCCAAGCCAGCCGCCCAGCCCTCGACGCCCCCGCCCCAAGCCCGAATGTCCCCAAGCCCGCCGCCCCTGCTGCCCCTACGTCGATACCGCGACACAGAGAGAGAGAGAGAGAGAGAGAGAGGAGAGAGAGAGAGAGAGGATTACCTTCGGGAGAGAGAGAGGAGAGGACGCCGTCGCCGTTCACCGAAGCTGCGCGAGAGAGAGAGAGACAGAGAGAGAGAGAGAGAGGAGAGAGATTTAATTTGGGGGAAATGCCAAAAGTTTCCCCCGCCTTTTTATTTAAGTCTGGAACGTAAATGTAGCGACGGAATAGCGACTGCTAATAATCCGTCGCCAGGTAGTCGCTATTATTGATTATCCGACTGAATATCCGTCGCTACGTAGTCGAAGATATGTCCCGCCAATTCTCTACACAATTTCCGCCAAATAATCGACTACGTCGCGACGACCGGAGATCCGTCGCTATAACACCGACACTTTAGCGACGGATGTGCGACCTTTCCTCCCCCTAAAATTAAAATAAAAATGACAAAGGCTTGTAGTCGGTAATCAGTCGCTGAGCGGCCACGAAACCGTCGCTAATACCGACGGAATAATTTCGTCGCTAATAATCCGTCGCTAAATGAGCGTATTTTGGTTGTGTATATATGTATGTGTATATATTATATAAAGAGAGGAAGATATTAAGAAGATATTTAGAGAGAGAATGAGAGTGGGGGGGTTTAGTCGGCTGCTAGGGGGGCTTGTGTGTGTAAGAAAGTGAGGGTGATGGGTGAGAAAGAAAATGAGATATTATATATGTATGTATATATATATGTGTATATATATATACAAATGAGAGAATTAGGTATTTATACATAAAAAGAGATATCTTCAAAATAGAAAAAATAAGAAAATTACGTGGGGTATTTGGGCAGTCATGAAAGAACAATATGGAGCTTGGGCTCGGGTCCGGTCGAGCCGGGTCGGGTTAAAACGGAGAGGAGGCAATAAATGAATTATTTTTAAGTATTTATAATCATGGATAAATAAGTAGCATGTGGGGGCTCAAATAAATGGGACACAAGTGGAAGGCGGGTAATAGGCTTCATGTGGGCCATGTCCATATTTAGGGTCGACTAGGTTGGGTCGATGTCGGGTCCCGAAATTAAATTGGAAGTCAGGTCACAAATTACGGTAGATGATTAAATGGTCTAAATTGAACCGAAAGTTGTGCGAAGAAAATGGAGCACAAAATAGAGTGTCTGAGTGGGACACGAAGGTCATGGATAAAGAGCGTCTCGAGTAGATCAGGCATGACAAGTTGGTTCTGAGAAAACGACTGGTCTGGTGCTCCTAAATTAAAAGTCACGGTAACGTACAAACGATGATCAAGGAAAAGAGTGGGAAAATCAATTAATAATTAAATGGTCTAAATTGACCCGAACTTGCGCAAAGCAAAAAGAGTACAAGGGAACAAGTTCGAGTGGGACACGATATGTCAATGTGAAAATAATCTTGTCTACTACAAACTTCAAGAAGGAAGTTTCCAGAGACTGGCATCCCTGATGCTCTAGAATTCTAAGTCACGGTAAGGAGCATTAAATCAAATAATAATTAAATAATAATATTTATTCAAAATAATTGATTTATATAAATTGAAAAAAATAGGCCCTAAATTCAGGGGCTTACAGTGGATTAGAGGAGAAAGGAAGAGGCTTGATTAGAACGGAGGAATGGATGGATGGATGGATGGATGGAAGAGAACTAGAAAGCACTGATCCTTCCTTCAGTTTTTTTGTTGAGGATACTGAGTTTGTACGTATTTGCGGATATTGATTTGGTTTGTTGAGGATATTATATATTGCCATTCGACTGGCGAGGCAGAAACTATGGTACGACATGGTGATCAGGACATAGTCCCTGCAGCCATTCGACTGGCGAAACATAAACTATGTAGCCGTAGATAAAGTTGACTGTCCTGCGACCCTCATCCTTCGGCAATGATGATACGACAACCTATCACTATATCTTATATAGTAGTAGATGATGTCTTAGTATTACATTTTGTGATTTCATCTTGATTTTGTTACATTCTTTAGATACTAGATACGATAAGAACATATACTACACCATATGTACAGAACATAATGATCCACACTAATGTATGCTTGAATGAATTTTGGGTTGTGTTCTGAGCCATCCGTTCTCACACTTAAATAGATATGAATTAGTACTGTAAGAGCGCCAGAGAGAGTGAGAGCGCCGGATGGGGGAGGAGAGAGAGTGAGAGAGTAAAATGGGAGAGGAAATGAATTGGTGGGGGAACCCAGGGATTAGATTATGTATTTTATATTTTGGATTTTGTATTTTGGCTCCAGCTCCAGGACATAGTCCCTGCAGCCATTCGACTGGCGAGGCAGAAACTATGGTACGACATGGTGATCAGGGCATAGTCCCTGCAGCCATTCGACTGGCGAGGCAGAAACTATGTAGCCGTAGATAAAGTTGACTGTCCTTCGACCCTCATCCCTCGACAATGATGATACGACAACCTATCACTATATCTTATATAGTAGTAGATGATGTCTTAGTATTACATTATGTGAGTTTATCTTGATTCTGTTACATTCTTCAGATACTAGATACTAGATTCGATATACTACACCATATGTACAGAACATAGATGATTCACACTAATGTATGCTAGAATGAATTTTGGGTTGTGTTCTGAGCCATTCGTTCTCACACTTAAAACCCATATGAATTAGAACTGTGCGTCAATCTTTGTTTTTGTATTTTTGACGAACCCAGGGATTAGATTCTGTATTTTGTATTTTTTACTTTGTACGTATTTGGGGATATTCAGTTTTTTCGTTGAGGATACTGAGTTTGTACGTATTTGCGGATATTGATTTGGTTGTGTTGAGGATATTATATATTGACATTGTTCGTTGCGGATAGTATTTTTTTATATTTTTTGTATATTCTGAAATGTATTGTGCGTGCCGGTGTTGAGTGTTCCACCGAAGGGGTCGGCGAACCCAGGGATTGGATTTTGTATTCTGTATTTTATATTCTGTATTTTGCCTCAGGCTCCAGCTCCAGCATCATTTGCTTTCTGGAACCTATTTTTTTTATATTTTTTAACTTAGCGACGTTTTTAGCGATGTTAATATTCGTCGCTACATATTAGCGACGCCAAGAAATGTCGCTAAAAGCGTCGTTAAATTCTGACGTGGCAACACGTGGCACCAAATCTGATGTCAGCTCGTCGTCGCCAAAACGTCGCAAATCTATCGCTAAACGGCGACCACGCTATAACGTCGCCTTTTACGTCGCTGATTAGCGTCAAATAACAAACGTCGCAAATAACGCCGCTAATTAGCGACGTCATTGACGTCGCGAAATAGCGTCGCCCTAGCGACGTTTTCTCGTTTAGCGACACATTTTTTTTCGTCGTTCCTGAAACGTCGCCATAAACATCGCTAAATTGATTTAGCGACATTTTTGCTGAGATTAGCGACGTATTTAGACGTCGCTAATCTGACAAATTTTTGTAGTGTCTAGTATCTGAAGAATGTAACAAAATCAAGATGAACTTACATAATGTAATACTAAAACATCATCTACTACTATATAAGATATAGTGA
This sequence comes from Iris pallida, assembly GCA_029216955.1. Lineage (NCBI taxonomy): Eukaryota > Viridiplantae > Streptophyta > Magnoliopsida > Asparagales > Iridaceae > Iris > Iris pallida. Next base: position 1,712,052 of record JANAVB010044619.1, read on the forward strand.
TAGGTTGTCGTATCATCATTGCCGAGGGATGAGGGTCGGAGGACAGTCAACTTTATGTACAGCTACATAGTTTCTGCCTCGCCAGTCGAATGGCTACAGGGACTATGTCCTGATCACCATGTCGTACCGTAGATTAATGCAAATAAAGGTGGAGCTGGAGCTAAAATACAGAATCCAAAATACAAAATACAGAATCCAATCCCTGGGTTCGCCAAAAATACAAAAACAAAGATTGACACAGTTCTAATTCATGTGTTTTAAGTGTGAGAACGGATGGCTCAGAACACAACCCAACCGGAGAGGATACTCTAAGAGATCATATTTACAAGAATGATATCAGTAGTGGGATTGAGTGTTGGAGGAGATACGATCAGAGTATACGTCCTACTCAGATGGGTCTCTCACCGTTACTATTTTTTTCTGACAGTATGGTGGATGTGCTCCGTCAACAGATTCTTGCTCCGAGCCAAAACTTTGCCCCGGAGCTCAAGTGGACATCCTTCGTGTAGAGCTCGAGCGAGAGGTTCCTGACAGCATAGTGGTCTCCTTTGTCAAAAGATTCTTGCTCGTCCCATATTATGTCAGGAACCTCTCACTCGAGCTCTACACGAAGGATGTCCACTTGAGCTCCGGGGCAAAGTTTTGGCTCGGAGCAAGAATCTGTTGACGGAGCACATCCACCATGCTGTCAGAAAAAAATAGTAATAGTGAGAGACCCATCTGAGTAGAACGTATACTCTGATAATATCTCCTCCAACACTCAATCCTACTACTGATATCATTCTTGTAAAGGTGATCTCTCAGAGTATACGTTCTACTCAGATGGATCTCTCAGATTATCCTCTCCGATTGGTTGTCGTATCATCATTGCCGAGGGATGAGGATCGAAGGACAGTCAACTTCATCTACGGCTACATAGTTTTTACCTCGCCAGTCGAATGGCTGCAGGGACTATGTCCTGATCACCATGTCGTAGTCCAATACAATCCAGAGATTGACACAATACTAATTTATATATGTAGTCCAATACAAATAGTCTAATACAAAACAACCCAATATAAATAGTCAAATACAAATAAGTTCAGTAATAGCTAATGAGAACCACGCAGCTCACGCAAACGCTCAGTGATACGATCACGCAACCACCTCGAATAAGTGGGATCGACGGCGTTAGGAGAGATGTAGTCCCTTGCAAGTGCTGCATGAATAGAACTTTCGGTCTCACTAGCTACCGGTGCTGGATGAATAGAACTCCTGGTCTCACTAGCTACCGGTGCCACTTCCTCCTTAACAGTAGGAGGAGCCACCTCAGCATTCAATGTTTCCCTCAAACGACGTGCCTCTCCTCGGATCATGGGTGCCATCTGATAAGATCGAGAAATAAAGAGAGAATGGGGCTACTGTCATAAAGAGAAGGGATATTAGTTGGTGTCAGTCCTACAATCAGTGAGGACATGGGTACTGTTTTAAATGTTCAGTTGTATGAGTGTCTTGTGTTGGTGTCTTTGGATCAGTAAAATGAGGGTGTATTATGAGTTAGTATTTTATTAGCAATTAGGATACATGAGTTAGAGAGGTCAGTAATCCAAGTATCAGAGTTAGTGATCAGTTGTATGAGATTAGAGGATGAAGCACTTGGAGCTTGGAGATTTTTAGGTCTTGGAGCCATTTTTATTAGAAATCTATCTCCCAATTGGTATATACATTGTAAACCCTCTAAATGATATTAAATAGTGTAGAGGCATCAAATAAGAACCCCATGCAATAGGGTTGCCAATGGTGAGGAGTTTTGACTCTTTTCCTTCCATTTGAGGACTTTTTTCTTTGTATTTCGACCTATTTTGCCAAACTGTACCGGTACCGGTCAGTATCGGTCCGATACCGATTCTGATTCTGATACCGATTCCGATATCCCTCCTCCCCCGATCCGATACTCATAGGATTGGTCCGATCCAAAACCACTTATACCCCCTCCCCCGATCCGATACACCAATTCGAAACCACCGATACTCATAGGAATGGTCCGATTCGAAACCACCGATACCCCCCACCTCCTCTCCTACCCCGTCGGACAACAAACCCCCTCCCCCTCCCACACACACCCCCCCGACAGCAAACGCCCACCCCACCCCCTCCCCCCTCGACAGCAAACACCCACCCCCTCCCCCTCACCCCCCGACAGCAAACCCCTACCCCATCCCCTCTCCCCCCCGACAGCAAACCCCCACCCCCCTTCCCCCTCACCCCCTCCCCCTCACCCCGCCCCGCACCCAACACCATCCACCCCCTTCCTTCCCCCATCACCGTCGGCCCCGCGACAGCCGACCCACCCCCACCCGAAACCCTACCCCTGCCCCGAAACCCTAAACCCTACCCTGCCCCCCGTCCTCAACAACCTTCTCCCCATCCCGTCGGCCCCAGCGACAGCCGACCCCCCACCAACCCAAAATCCTAAACAGAGAGAGAGAGAGGAGGAGGAGAGAGAGAGAGAGAGAGCATACCTGAGGGATATCCCGTCGGAGAGAGCATCGCCGGAGAATGTGACCCGTCGGAGAGAGCTCGTCGGAGGAGAGAGAGAAGAGACGAGAGAGGAGGAGAGAGAGAGAGAGGGAGGGAGGAAGAGAGAGTTTTTTTTTGGGGAATAAAAAATTCTTTCCCCCCCGTCGGTCAATTTAAGTTAGGTTACAGTATTTAGCGACGGATTACCGACGGATATATCCGTCGGCAGGTAGCCGCTAAATACCAACTATATTACCGACGGAACGTCCGTTGCCACATAGACGCTAATTTAGCGCACCATTTATTTCAGATTTTGCCGCCACAATCTGCGACATATTAGCGACGGACATGAATCCGTCGCTAATGTTTCGTCAAATTAGCGACGGATGTGCGACTGATTTTGACGCAAAAAAACTAAAAAAATATCCATTGCTTTCTGACGGTAGCCAGTCACAAGGTAGTCGCGAGGCCTTCGCTATGGCCGACGGATACGATCCGTCGCTAATCCTCCGTCGCCAATTTGCTGTAATTTAGTAGTGTCCTGCACATAAAAATGAACGTAAAGGACAAGTTCTCAGTTGCCACTTCGACATTCGAATTAGAATAGTAGGAGTGTAGGTAATTGAAAGTGAAGAACGATTGAAGTGGAGTAAGAGTGTCTTACCTTGGTTTATGGAATGAGAAGATATTTATACATGTTCGTATTGGAAACCTAATCTGATTTGGAGGTGGATGACTTTGGGCGTCCCGAGAATGTTGTGCCCAGTAGCTTTCAAATGACTATGTGACTTGATTTACATTTTCGACCTGACTACCTATGCATGTGCTGGTATATCTTGTCTATGTACTGAAGTGTAATCTATGTGAGTATCGTAGGGCTATCTCATGTGCTAAGTGAATCTACGCGATACCTGCCAGTACATCCAAAGTGTCCAGTACGTACATGATGAATGGTCGGTAGCAATGACGTGGTATGTGTTGCGTGTTGTATTACACTAAGGAGGATCCTTATGTATGGCTACTTGAGCTAGTACGGATTCTCTACTTGGGGTACTCGTACAATGTACGACATCCAGAAGAATTAGCATGTGACCGCGACATGCGAACTCCGAGAATAACTTAGAGATTAACTAGGAAAATTTGATAGATGCATTGGGCAGAAAGAATCTCGAGATCGTGCCATACCAGCCACCCCAGGTCCTGTCCTGACGTGTCGAGTTGGCCGTCACGGATATGATTTCGTTCGCCTATGGTGGATGACTATATTCGACTTCTATGTACTTTGTGTTATATGTTTCAGCACGGTAGCCTTACTGGGGACCGGTGTATAATCAATTTGCAACACGTATATGTATATATAATGGATTGGCTAGCCCTGGTGGAACGACACTATCTGAAGATTCCTATAACAACATTGTGGGAATAAGTTCGCCAAATATAGAAAGCCACAAGAATGAATGGCCGCTTGAAAAATGACTTGACTGTACCTGGTACCTTCCGTTCGTAGCCGAGGGGCATGGACTGTCATGGTGCGTGGTCCAACCCATGTTCTTGTTTGGTTGTTGGGTTGGGCCATCGTGCTACAACAGGCTGTGGACCGAGGTTACGACCGAAAGCTTTTTATTATTATTATTATTATTATTATTATTATTATTATTATTATTATTATGCTTGGGTTTTATCTCACTCTTTTATGCTCCCTTGTGGTACTTGCTATTCGAGGCTGACCCCGCTGGTTTTGTTTAGCCAGATCACGTAGCAGAGCCTGAGGATTCGACCTTCCTCCCTGACGTCAATGGTGCATACTAGGAGCATGGATGGCGGGGGACTTGAGTGGGCACTCTAGTATTCATTACTTATGTTCTGGCGTTTAGCCACCGGCACCTGTTTAGCTGGTTAATCTAGATATTTTATCTTTTGCATAATTATAATTAAATGAGACTGCAGCTGAATACGATTATGTACCTATGACTCTCTGGACTAGCTAACTTATAAAGCTAATTTTCCATGATCATTTTGATGAAGCGTCGGGTACGCGTTACTGCTTTATCTCATATGCTCATTAATTATTGTTTCGTTATTTTGATTGATTGAGATATAGACGTTTTGATTGATTGAGATTTAGATGTTCCAGCGAGTCGGACTCGATTTGATCCAAAAGAACAACACTGGTACGCCTAGTTATGTTTGAAATTATTAATAATTTTTTGGCATGAATTTGTGCTACGCGGTATGTCGGTTCTGGTGGATTTGGAAATTTCAACAGTTATTTTGGGGCCATTGTATCTACGTTGGACAGTCTGAATTCGAGTTGGCTAGGTTAGGGTCTAAGCTAGATTTTCTTGGCCTAACTAAAGTATTAAAATGATTGAGGCGGCTATTTCTTTTGTATGCCCATTGAAGGAGGTTCAATAAGAGTACACTACTTCTACGAGAAGATCTGTGCTCTATCGAAAGTTCTTGCACTTTAATATAGAAGGATGTTATGTTCGTAGTATCGTCAACCACGTCAAGGAGATCATCACCAGAGTTTTTTGGTAGACAACCTTTACTAGATATAAAGTTCTAGTTAGGATTTGTGATCTTATTGTAATTATTTTCTCCTTCTTGATAAATTGTAAGGGGTAAAATATGGAAATAAAGAATTTCACGATATATTATATTCAACTCTTTCATATATAAAGAGTTGAAATATAACTGGGTGGTGAAGCCACCACATATATGTTAAGTTGATTTTCTATAAATCAATTAAATCTTTGTTGCATAAGCCTCATAATGACACAATATTTATAGATTTTTTTTTCTTTTGCATGATCACAGGTTAATTCTTATACAAAAATTAATCCATTTATTGAGACATCCAAATAGGATCTTAGCATCATACACTTGAAAGCATTTAATTTTCACATCATCTACAAAATAAAAATCCTAGTTACAACTTACCACCACCCTTAAACTATAAACCGTAATGGATCTCTTTATTATTAGTTATTAACTAAATGGTCTAATTCGTCCGAGCTCTCTAGCCTAGTGGTATTAGAGCGGACATCCGGAGGGGCCGGCAAGGTTCGAGCCCCCCAATTGTGTGTGTGCGTGTGATTTCAAAAAAAAAAAAAAAAAGGGTCTAATTCGTATATTCTAAAAGTCACCCTTTACTGGTATTTTGTATATCATATTTGGTTGTACACTCAAATTTGTTTACGATATAAAGAAAGTTGAGTTGTATACATAATTTAGTTTCACATATCGGAAGTTGATTGATGAAATATAGATATATGATATTAATCATGGACTTAATAATAATAAATGATTTCTCAATAAAGTTAGATGAGTTTCAATACCATACCTCATGAATCCACTCAAGTTTGGGTCACACAGTATTTTCCAACAAGTAGTATCAGATTTCAAACTTACAAGTTTGGCAAGAATGAGTACGTTTTAGTTACTTCAAGACAAATATTAATCAACTTGGCTTTCTTCGACATGACTACTATGTGGAGTGTCACCATTAGGTGGTCTAAGCCCGTGACCAAATTTAGAGAGATTATATGATTCGGCTCCTAATGTGTAGCAAGACATCATACGGTTCGCACTCAATAGTGGTGCGATTTGTTTTCAAAAGTGGATCTAGTTGCTAGGTCCAAAGTGGAGCACAAGACGTGTTCTTCGTACCAAGTAGTGAGGTTCGGTGAAGTGTCGATTTAGCTTTGTATTTGAATGGGGATCTCCTGATTATTCGTCTCATCCGGATATGAGTTAAGATGTAGATTATTAGGTTGTATCTCGCATATGGTTGTGTGCTCAAATTTGATGTCGGTATAAAGTAATTTATATACAAGTTTAATCTCATGTCTAATAGGAAGTGAAATGATAGATGCAGATTTATGGGTATTGGCTCTAGAAATAAGAAAATATTCTGTTTTTAAGTTAGCCGAGTTAAGTTCAATATTGTATAATTTATTTTAATTTGGATTGCCTAGTTTTTTATGACAGTCCTCCCCTCCTTTTTTGGGCCGTCTACTTTAGGAGCAATGTCTATGTAGCATTATTTTGACCACCATGTCTACCTTTCCTGCAAGGTCGGTCAAGTGAAGAAAAAAAAAATTTGGAGGGACAACAATTGAAGTGGTATTAGGTACACAATGAGAATCTTAAGGTCCTAACTTAAGAGGTTTGGTATTAAATGATCCAATGATTGAGGCAATTGATGTTGAGAAGAAATAGGATTATTTAGTAATAGAATTTCACATGTATATAAAAATTAGGGTTGATTTTAAAAATGACCAACGTTAAATTTGGATTTCGAAATCACTATTTACATAGGTTAATGAACATTAATTTTGAGACTAAAATTTTAACATTGTTCATTTTCGAAACTCAACTCCTAATTTTTATATATATGTGAAATTCTGTTACTAAATATTTCAAAAAAAATATTGGAGGTTGTGCCATTTTTTAACTTTTCACTTCTCACTAGTTGTTTATCATAAGACTAGGGCCCGTTTGGTTTGCAGGATTGGACAATGTAGTATAATTGACATTACGTTATCAATCTAATTCGGGGGTTTGGTTGGACAAATTTTATTTTAGATGTAATGTAATCGCGATTACAAGTTTGATTACATTACATCAATTTCTTCTAAACTCAATTACATCATAAAACCTATGTAATCGCAATTACATTACAACTTAAGCGGAAGGTTGATATGCTATAATTTGGTCTTTTTGTTTATTTTTGGTCAATTTTTGTTGTTTTTTGTTTGTTTTTTTGTCTTTTTTTGCCGTTTTTGGTCGTTTTTGGTCGTTTTGTCGTTTTGTTCGTTTTTTGTCATTTTTGTTCGTTTTTGGTTGTTTTTGTTTTTTTTGTCATTTTGTTCGTTTTTGGCCCCCTTTTTTAGTTTTTGGTCGGTATTTTTTGTCGTTTTTTTTTTCATTTTTGTTCGTTTTTTTTTTGTTTTTTTTTATTTTTGTTCATTTTTGTCGTTTTTGTTTGTTTTTGTTTGTTTTTGTCGTTTTTGCTCGTTTTGGGCCCTTTTTTCGATTTTTGGTTGTTTTTGCACATTCTTGGCCTTTTTTGTCGCTTTTGCACTTTTTAAATCTTTTTCGTCGATTTTGTACGTTTTTTTGTCGGTTTTGCACGTTTTTTTATCGATTTTGTTTTATTTGCACGTCTTTTGCCCTTTTTGCACGCTTTTTTTTTTATCGTTTTTGGTCAATTTTTTACATTTTTATTCGTTTTTGGTTGATTTTGTACATTTTTTGCCCATTTCTGCATGTTATTTATCGATTTTTGTCGATTTTGTACGGTTTTTGACCATTTTTTCACGTTTTTATCGTCTTTTATCGATTTTGGTCGATTTTGCACGTTTTTTTCGCTTTTTAATCCTTTTTTGCTTTTTGAGTCTTTTTTAACTTTTTTTTTTTGTCGTTTATGCTTGTTTTTCCTGTCTGTTTGTTTTTTTTGTTCCCTTTTTTGTCGTTTTTGGATTTTTTTTTGCAAGTTTTTTAATCTTTTTTGTCGTTTTTTTGCTCGTTTTAATTTCCTCTTATTTTTGTTCTTTTTCGTATTTTCGTTTTTTGTCGTTTCTGTTCCTTTTTATCGTTTTTTTATTTTTTTGCTCTTTTTTTATCGTTTTTGTCGTTTTTCGTCTTTTTTTTCCTTTCATTTTTTTTTTTTGTCAATTTTTTGTTTTTAGTCATTTTTTTTATCATTATTGGTCACTTTTTATGGTTTTCACTTTTTTGATTTTTTCTGTTGTTTTTCTTTTTTATTGCTTTTTCGTTTTTGGTTTTTTCCCTTCCGTTTTTGTCGTTTGTCATTTTTTGTATTTTTTATTTTTTGTCATTTTTTTTCGTTTTTTGTCTTTTTTAGCAGAAAACAAGCCGTTTTCCCCTTATTTATTATTTATTTTTAAATATTTTTTTTAACTTTTTAAAAATTTTTATTGATCAACTTTTTTTAATTTTATGTTGTATTTAAAAAATATTAAATTAGAAACTTAATTACATTACTTGGTAAACCAAACATATGAATGCAATTGACATTACATTACATGGTTTGATTACATGTTTCAACCAAACATAATAATGTAATTGTAATTCCATTACATTACAAACTCAATTACATTACAAATCCAATTCCATTACGATTACGATTACGATTACATTACAATAAACCAAACGCAACCTTGTACGGTGGGATTTGATAAATGGGAAAGACAACATCAAACACTTATGTATTTAATTAGATTTGACAACCGTTGGAGATTTGATAAACATGGATGAAACATTTCTAACGTTGGTGCAATTAATGGGCAACCCTCGATAAAAGAATCAACGTTGGTCAAGGGATGAGCCTTATAAAATATTGATGTGAGAGGTTTGATGGATGATATTTAGCCACATCAAGTGCTAAAAGGGCTAATTAGAGTTTAGATCATCGATTTTATACCAGCTTAGAGTTTAAGTTTTAATTTGTCCAATTAGAAAATTTAGATCATAATTTTTTTTTTTTCATTATATCTTTCCTCTCATGTTTGACATTTTCATATGTATACTAGGAAGGGTACAATGGAAAAATAAAACAAAAATCTAGAATTTCTAATTGGACATGTTGGAACTTAAACTCTAAACTGATATAAAATTCAGGATCTAAATTCCAGTTAGCCCGTGCTAAAATGCAGAGCCGATTCTGATCTGATGGGGGTCCGAGACGAAACTTTACATAATGTTAAAAAAAATGTAAATATAACAAAAGTTTGTAGCCAACAAGATGTGAACCAATACCTCTAAAGTAGAAACCTATTATAACCACTACATCATAATATTTTTGTAAAAAATAACACATAATACATACTAGTTTTATTTTAAATAAATCTATGTTAGTGCCTTCTTTTTTCTGGGTCCTGAATCGTTGTCCGGCCTGTCCTAGTCCAAACCGCCCCCTGCCAAAATGACGAGTGGAGGGTCCATTTTTTATGAGTGAAAATGAGAAACATTAAAGATTGAAGGGTCCCCATTGAAAGTTGATTAGATACATAGATACATATATTATTTTTAATTTCTGTTTAGATGTGTTTTACTTGATTCTTGGAGGAAAGTTCTATAGCCGACCTCTGAAAGTCAATTCTGTGTGTTTTAGTGCGTAGGAGTGTGTAATCTTGTTTTATATAATTTAATGAAACGTGCGGGGTTCATCCACCTTTTCATCTTTAAATATTTGATGTTGAACGTAGGGCGGTTTGGCTATGGGAAAGTAATATGAAAACTAGAAAATTAATAGATTTTTTTTGAAAAAAAATTGAGGCACCCCACTTAGTTTATCCATTTATGTGATGTATTTCACATTATTTGCTTAATGTATAAGTAGTCCCACATCTGACAGAAAATGTCAGTTTTGACGGTCAACAGAATTTGACCAATAATTTATGACGAAAATAACCTCGCCTTCTCCCAAACCCAAACCCGCCCCGTCGCTGTCGTGCCCCTGCCCCCGCTCTGCCGCTGCCAGTTCATCACCACCACCACCACCACCACCACCACTACCACTACCTTCACTATCACCACCACCACTGCCACCACCATCACCATCACCATCACCACCAACCACCATCATCACCAACACCACCACCACCACCACCACTGCCCCTGCGACCCCGTCCCGTTCCGCCCCCCTCCGCCCCCTCCCCCAACACCACCCACCGCATCAGCAGCAGCGGCAGTAGCCAGCAACATCAGCGGCGGCAACCAGCAGCCAACAGCAGCGACAACCAGCAGCAGCAGCGGACAGTGGGGGTGAGAGTGGGGGGGGGGGGGGGGCTCGCCGGAGAGGAGGGGGAGGGGGACTCGTCGGAGAAATATGATAGAGTGGAGGAAGGAAAGAAATTGGGTTCGGAGAAGAAGACAAAGAGGAAGATAGGCATTTTCGTCTTTTTTAAGGGTCAACATCGTTTGACCGTTAAAACTGACGTTTTTCGTCCAATGTGGGATAACTTATACATTTAGCAAATAATGTGGGGTGAACCGCATAAATAGGTCATCCAAGTGGGGTGTCACTCAAATTTTTTTTCTTCCGGTTTATGTGTTGTTTGTTTATTGTAGGAAACTAAGATTACTTTTGATTTGCATGGTTGAATAATATAATGTAATTTGAATTATATTTGTAATTCTAATTCATGTGTTTGGTTAGATAAAAAAAATATAGGGAAAATTATCAAATGTCCAAAAATCGTAAAAATTTTATGAAAAATACACCGCAAAATAACATTTTATCGCGTGCCCAGAATTAGCGAAAAATATATAAAAGGATGCAGAATGACCTTTTTGTCCTTCTAATTTATTGAAAACACCCACGAAACCTACTCTTCAAAAAAAAAGAACGTTTCGATTCTTCCTCTTCTTCCATACGCTGCTCACTTTCGAATCTAGGTTTTCTCCTCCAAAATTTTCAAACCTTACTTCAAAAACTCGTCAGTGACTCTCAATTATCTCCATTATCTTCACACTATGTCGTTATCATCAGTTCCCACTTCATCATCATCATCAGCATCAATGGAACCCCACTTCATCATTATCATCAGCATCAACTAGAACACCACTTCATCATCATCATCAGCATCAACTGGAACCCCAGTTAGAGAAGAGAGAGCTGATGTGAAGAGAATTAAGAGCTTTTTGTCATTCTTCGTGTTAAAATCACAGAGAATTGACATTCTCCATGTTAAAAACACGAAGAATGGCCTTTTTTTCGTGTTAAATTGACGGAGAATTACCATTCTTCGTGTTAAAATGACGGAGAATGACCACTCTCCGTGTTAAAATGCAGAAGAATAGTCATTCTCGGTGTTTAAAATAATGGAGAATTTCCATTCTCCGTGCTAAAATCACGAAGAATGGCCATTCTCCGTGTTAAAATGGATGAGAATGATCATTCTTAGTGTTAAAATCACAGAAAATTTCCATTATCCGTGTTAAAATAACGGAGAATGACCTGCAGAAGAATAGTCATTATACTGATCCCCAGGTTCATCCCATTAATTTGGGCTTAGGACTTAGTAAAATGAACCAATTAAATCAGATTCATTATACTGAGCCCTAGGTTCATCCCATTAATTTGGGCTTAGGACTTAGTAAAATGAACCTATTAAATGAGATTTATTATACTGAGCCCTAGGTTCATCCCATTAATTTGGGAGTCTTTAACCGACGGCCACGTGGCCGGTGGTTTGGACCACACTCACCCTATATAAGAGCATCTACAACCCTATTGTGACTTTGAAAAAAAGTTAATGCGACATAGGAATGACAAAATTTTATTCAAAAGTTCTTCTCCAATGCAATTGTCAAGTCAATTGTGAAGCTTATGTGGCAAAAATTAAAGAAGACATTGTGAAGTTGATTGTCTTGTTCTAGACAATGCACTTGACAATATCTTCTCTTCCATGTCATCAATTATGAAAAAAAATATTAGAAAAAAGAAAGAAGATGAGTAGTTGTCTTAAAAGTTGCATTGGAAGTTGGAAAAAATACTTTTTATTGTCTCCTCAATACTTTTGCATTGGAGAGAATTTTTCTATCTCATTGTCTTTTGAGATATAATTTTGCCACATAAACAAGACATTGTCTTGTGGCTCATGCCACATAGGAGCCACCTAAGACTCACAACACTTAACAAGACAATAGGGTTGGAGATGCTCTAAGGGGGAGTTTTTATGAAGAGTCGCATCTTCCTCTCTTAGCATTCCCAACACTATGCTTGGCTCAGACTTAGCTTCGAACGGCCGTCATTGGCCTTGCAAAAGTTGGCTGTTGGTTGTGGATCCCTTCGTTCAAAGAAACTGTGTCTTTGTACAAGAGCTGCTGATGGGTGTCGAGATGTACCAGAATGCCCACCATGAGGAGTTAGAATCTGAGCGACGTCTTGGAGGTCTTGGAGGTCCTGACGACAGGGTTTGGGTTGATTGCCAACCCGAAGAGCCACAGATTGTTCTCTGTCCGGATCATAGCGGCTGCACGCCTTTGTTAGGTTGGAAGAGCCTCAGGAGCTGCCACGAGCCAATAGTTGCTTCAGGAAGTGGTCTGCTCTGACGAGAAAATGGCTCGCTGCGCGTCTGGAGGGTTATGTGGGTACAGACCTTGATGGCGACTGTATTCACATATTCTATCCGCAGTCTCTTACAGCAAGGGTAGAAGTTGTGGAGCTATTCAGTGTAGAGCAACAATTGCTTAGTTCTCACAAAAGAGTCCTACGATCATACTGTGAAGACTAACCCATTATAGATCTTTAGGAGTTCTTTCCATATAATCACAAAGAATATGTAATAGACCCTTGTAGGTGTGATTTTTAATAAAAGAACTTTTTGTGATCTTTTTTGTTGTATATTCTGTTAAAAGTTTTCTGTTGTATGTTTCTGTTGTATCTTCTACAAGACCGCAGAAGAATGACCATTCTTCGTGTTAAAATTACGTAGAATGACCATTCCTTGTTGTAAAGTCACGGAGAATGACCATTCTTCGTGTTAAAATTACGGAGAATGGCCATTCTCCGTTGTAAAATTACGGAGAATGGCCATTCTTCGTGTTAAAATACGGAGAATGGCTATTCCCGTGTTAACATACAGGAGAATAGTATTTCTCCTTGTTAAAATCACAGAGAATGGCCATTCTTCGTTGTAAAATCACATAGAATGACCATTCCCTGTGTTAGAATGTAGGAGAATGACCATTCTCCGTGTTAAAATCATGGAGAATGACCATTCTCCGTGGTAAGATCACGGAGAATGGCTATTCCCGTGTTAACATCTAGGAGAATAATTATTCTCCGTGTTAAAATTACGGAGAATGGTCGTTCTTCGTTGTAAAATCACGTAGAATGGTCATTTTTCGTGTTAGAATGCAGAAGAATGGCCATTTATCGTGTTAAAATCACGGGAAAAGACCATCCCCGTGTTAAGATCATGGAGAATGATTTTTTTTTTCTTTTTGTTAAAAGTATATATTAATTGATATCATACTTTTTATTGTTGTTTATTTTATATCAGCAAACAATCGAGAAGCTCAAAGAGACAAATAAAAGGCTCAGGAATGAGAAAAGCGATCAGCTTCAGAAACAAGTTGAATCGTTGCATAATGAAGCCATTAAAATGGACCTAATTACCGAAAAACTTCAAATCTCTTCACGAAAATAATGAGCGATGATCGGAGTTCGACTGAAGAAAAGCATAGTGAATTACGAACGATCTTTGTGATCTTTGCGGAAGATGAGAGCAATAGAATTCAGATCTCTCGTGAAGAAGAAGACGAAAATCATAATCAAAATCTGAGTTTGTGAATTCAAATACATATATATATATGACCAAATTTGTGCGATGGGGTAGATATGGTATTATCAAAATGGCAATTTTGTAAATACAGAGCATCTAAAGGAAATATTAAAATATTTAACGTAAAAATACATAATGTTGGGTATCTCATAAAACCTACCCTGCGGGTGGGTTTTTCATAAACACCCACCGAAAGTGGGTACTCAGCAATTTCCAGAATATATAATATAATATAATATAATATAATATAATAATAATAGTTAAAAGTTTAATTATATCATATCACTTTTTTTAAAGCATTCATCACAAAACTCATGCAATCCCATTAAGCACTTACAAAGTTACAGTCTTCTTTCTATTATTATTTTTATTATTTATTATTTTAATTTGTTTTTATAGTTTTGGTTCTTTTTAATTTTTGTTGTATTTTTCTAATTTTATTAATTTTGTGATTTTTGGATTTAATTACTTAATTTTTTAATTTAATATTTTATCTTTTTTCTTATTAATTTAATTTTAAAATTTAAAATTTAGTTTCATTTTTTATTTTCAGTATTCTATTTGTTAATTTTTAATGTTTTTATGAATGTTAAGGTTATCTAAAATAGAAAAATATAAATATTAAGGGTATATTTATTAAAATGATACAAATAACAATTATTATTCCATTATATTACACGATAAACCAAACATTTGAATGTATTTGATATTGCCCGAAACAGATCTTTTGATGGAAGATGGAGATCTCGAACTCTTATTTTCAGAGAGACAAAAAATTCGTTAGTGTAACAACCATCTAATAAAATATTATGTTTATTGTCTATTTCTCTATAATTATATTAAAAAAATATATTATTATTCATAATATTATTATTATTATATTTATCATTAATTTTATTATCATTATCTTATTTTCAATTAAACCCATTTTTCTTTTCTAAAATAAAATATTTATGCATAAGCCCTTGTAAATATTGCAAATTACAAATTTACCATGACACCTCAATTCCCACTTGTCACCTTGCATGAATATCATGGGTATTTAAGTAATTTCACATGAAGACATGTGTCATCATGCATGAGTTTAAATTAGTTGTTAAAAAAAAGGAAAAGGAAAAAAAATCTAAATATTTAGAGAAAGAGAGAGGGGCAGCCCCATCACCCGACCACCCCTCTCCCTCACTCTCTCAGTTTCTCTCTCTCTCTCTCTCTCTCGGCACTCTCTCCCTCACTCTCTCGGTTCCATTCTCCCCTCTCTCTTTGCTTCTCTCTCCTCCTCTCCATCCCTCTCACTCTCCTCCTCTCATCCTCTCCATCTCTCTCCCTCTCCCTCACCCTCACCGTCGACCTCCTTGGCCGCCGGTGCCGCCGGCTCCGCCTACGCCGCCCTTCTATCACCACCACCTCCAACACCACCATCACCATCATCCTCTTCATCCTCATCATCCTCTATCACCAAAGCCCTAACCCTTTTCTTCAAAAAAAAAAAATATAGAAGGAAATTGGAAAAGGAGAAGAAGAATTTGTTGGAGGAAGAAGAAGGAGGAAGAAGAAGGAGAAATTGGAAGAAGAAGAATAAGAAGGCTCAAACCCTAGTTCCAATTTCAAATCAATTTTTTTTTCAAGCAAGCCCTCTTCTTTGTCCATCTCAAATTGTTCATACTCTCAATTTTGTGTTCTTTACATTACCAATTTGGTATATAAAATTTATTAGGAATTTAAAGTTTAATAATACGATATGGACACGTGTGTCCAAAGAAAATTTGGACAAGTTGACACGGGTAATTGCAGGACACAACATGGATACATCGACACAAGAAAAATAATTGATGTCATGTGTTAGGCTTGTTTGTTTGGTTAATATTCAAGGATTAATTAGTTTAAATACTTATTATATATATAGCATATTCTCATTTAATATGGTGGATAAATATACCCAAGTGTTTAATTAAGCTGGAACCTTAAGAAATTAAGTTATAACCCCCTTGAACATCATAATGCGTATATGTTTATTTAGTTGCCCCTACTACTTAGAAATAGAAATACAAAATCAAAACTCGACACGTACTCTACGGATATGAAAGTTATTTTGGTTATATTAGCTAGCCTATCATCGTATAATATATTACAATATCACAAGGATATAATAATTAGTTGATGTCCGGAATTTTATTTTGATTATCGTTAGATGTTCTTAAAACTAGTAAAGTAATCTTATGATTTAGTAGACCAAAGTTACATAGACAACCCAGTTTTGCATTTCAAAAAAAAAAATGATACAAGGTCGTATCAATCTCTTTTTGGTCGTAATTTAATTATCCCTTACAATTCGGCATTACAAGTCTTAGGAATGTTATAATGAAATCCTTGTGCTCGTTTTATATATTAGAAAGACTAAAGAAAGATGGGGTTCCTATATTATATATATTACTAGTATGTAATCCGTAGTCGATATTTTTACTATTTTGAATCTATTTCTATAAAATTCAGCATTTGCATGGTTTAGAATGCTATCCATGTCCGTTTGGAGAATGAAAATATAGTGAGGGATTGAGTAGGCATTTGTAGTATATAGTAGGTTTAAGCGTAGTACTCTAAGGCTTCGTGAATTTCGGAAAAATCAAAATTCTAAATCAATTCTTATGAAAGTATCGTTAAAGTTCGTAATTATTATCCTATGTGAAATTTTTGTCCTAAACATGGAAAGATCAATATCCTACAAATAAGTTAATTGAATAAATTCGTGTTTGAAAATAGTTATATACTCATATTCAATTGATGGTGTTAATTTTTGAATTATTCATGCTATTACAGACTATGTTGTTCTAATATTTTGTTTAGTTGGATTTTGTAGTGAATATTGCAAATCGTTGATTGTTAGCAATAAAAATAAAATTGCCAAGGTAAGAAGCTAGACTTATTTATACTATATGTTTTATTATATATTTAACTGTATGTGTCTCGGTGTTGAGAGTTGCTCCATCGAAGGGGTCGGCGTACCCGGAATTTTATTATTGCGTGGTACCGGTGTTGAGGGTTGCTCCACCGAAGGGGTCGGCGTACCCAGGGTTTTGATTTATATTATTATCTATTGTGAAATTTTCGGAGTCAAAATACAAAGGAATTGAATTTCAAGAAAATCAAATTTTGCGAAATAGTTGGATAACATGAATCTCAACAAAGAAAGAGGAGATACGTCAGGATTGAAGCAGGGATAAAATCAAGAAGTCGAGGAGTCATACTCAATAGGCTATATTCAATACTATATATAATAAATACTATATATATTCCTTAGATAAGATTAATGCTAGTACTAGATTACCCATTACTTCTTAGCTATATATTTATATATATGCCAATCCCACAGGACATGGTATACCCAATCTAAATGGAAGTCTGCAATCCTCTTTGGCCTATTGGCTTCATAACCCTTATTCCTTTTTTTTTGATGTCTAATAATAGTTTTAGATAAATCTGAATTCTTCTAGATAATCTAAACTCCATGTCCCTTAAAGATACCAGTTTGAGATCCTTAAAGGATTTTCTAGATCCCTCACCAATTTAAAAGAGAGTACTTGTCTAATGCTCTCTGAATAACTTAACCTACATTTTCTGGTTATGCCTATGCTTATACTACCCTTGATTTCCTGAATATCATGTATTCATTAATGACAGTCTTAGGTTAGGATTCTTAACTATATGGAATCTCTACAAGAAATCCATTAGGCAAAGATCTATAGGAAATCAGAATGAAACATAGTCTATGGATAAGTAGACTTCTTCTAAGAGTATATCTTAGGGTATATAGCTCAACCTATATAGGTTTTCTTAAAATCTAGACCTACATCCTATCCTAGGTTTTCTAATTTTGAGACCTGCATCCTATCCTAGGTTTTCTATTTTTCGTGACCTGCATGGTATCATAGGTTCTCTATTTTTCGTGACCTGCATCCTATCATAGGTTCTCTATTTTTCGTGACCTGCATGCTATCATAGGTTCTCTATTTTTCGTGACCTGCATGGGTCACCACTAAAAAGATGAGTCACGCCCCGCTCCCAAAATAAGGCGAGCCGAGTACGTAACAACATCCCCAGGCTACGCGACATATGAATACTCCAGTACCCATATTCGCGATTGTCGCCCGTAGGGTTCTAGGATAGGTTGATCACAGGTCACATGATGCATAGAATAATAAATGACAGTTTGATTAAAGGATATTCTAAACTATAAATAGAAATTTTATTATTCTACCCGATTTCAACCATTAACCCAATACATATATTACATTACCAGCTACAAAGTTTTACTAGTCGATACCAAGTCAACCTCCTCTTTGTCTCATTCATAAAGCTTCTCTTCAGTGTGCATTTGCATTATCTCCTGACCTTCATCAAATCTAGTGAACAAAACTAGGTCGTCAATACGACGAGCAAGCCCTCAGTCAAAGGAGTAAAATAGGTAAGGTAAGATGATAAAATTATCGAAATTGAACTGAGGGAAAGGATAATTTAAAAGGTATATTCACTGATAAAAATTTCTTATTGTATTAACATCTTTTCCTAAAAGAATGTAGTGTGTCAGGTATAGATGTGTAAACAATCAAACAAATCTTGTATGAAAAATGCAATATTTAGAGAAACACTTCTGGATCACACAACTTCTATTTTCTCAACAATAATCCCATTCACCCGGGATCAGGTTTATACTTAATGGGCGGTGCTTAGATTTATTCGACCCATTAGTATAACACAAGTGATTTTCCGAGTTATCGGAATCAAGTGTTAACACAATTGTCGTATGACTTGAAATATTTTTCAAGAATATCGGAGCAGGCTACATTGGATATTACAGGGCCGAATTCGGGGATTCGGAATCCAATAGAAAACAGGAAACAGGAACAACAGGAAGTGAGCTAAGCCTCACCCCGGCAGACCCGTATGGCCATACGAGTGCCGGTAACAGGAACTGATCTGTTTTGTAAAATATAATATTGCAAAGATTTCGAAGGTGTGATCCAAAGTTTTTCTTCCATCCCAAATGCAATTCTTACCAAAATGTAACTTAGTTAAAGTACTTTTCAATTTTGTATCTCGTTTTTCGTGTGATAGAGAACACACATTAAACGAGAATAAAGTTAAGCAGGAGATTCCGTCTTAGCGGAAATAAAATGTCAAACTAGAATTTGTGTGCCTAAGGCAACACTTTCAAGGATTTCAGGGTTATGTTTGTTTTAGAAACTTTGATAAAATCAGGAACTAGGGTTTAATCATTTGACCATTTCGACATTTCTAAAATGGCTAACTCTGAAATTTCTCAAAAATTTCGGCAGAGTCTCCTTTGTATTTTGACTCCGAAAAATTCACAATAGATAATAATATAAATCAAAGCCCTGGGTACGCCGACCCCTTCGGTGGAGCAACCCTCAACACCGGTACCACGCAATAATAAAATTCCGGGTACACCGACCCCTTCGGTGGAGCAACTCTCAACACCGAGACACATACAGTTAAATATATAATATTAACATATAGTATAAATAAGTCTAGCTTCTTACCTTGGCAATTTTATTTTTATTGCTAACAATCAACGATTTGCAATATTCACTACAAAATCCAACTAAACAAAATATTAGAACAACATAGTTTGTAATAGCAGGTAATTCAAAAATTAACACCATCAATTGAATATGAGTATATAATTATTTTCAAACACGAATTTATTCAATTAACGTATTTGTAGGATATTGATCTTTCATGTTTAGGACAAAAATTTCACATAGGATAATAATTACGAACTTTAACGATACTTTCATAAGAATTGATTTAGAATTTTGATTTTTTCGAAATTCACGAAGCCTTAGAGTACTACGCTTAAACCTACTATATACTACAAATGCCTACTCAATCCCTCACTATATTTTCATTCTCCAAACGGACATGGATAGCATTCTAAACCATGCAAGTGCTAAATTTTAAATCAATGTAAACCTTATTGTCAAATTGATAAATTTGAATCGACACGATCCTAAGTATCAAACATTAAAAAAATATTGGTTGATAGATTAAGGGATTTCTAATCATACAACTTCCATAAAGCATTACTAAATTTTTTAGTGCTAAAATTTAAAGTCAATTGGTCGAAACCCAAATTTGATCGATACAACCAATAGTGATATCATGAGTCAATCCTAAAGTTGCTCCCATGATCTTCCTTTCTTCTATTCTCTATAGCACAACCTTTAAAGTGATATATTTGGTTGAAAATATTGAATTTTAAATGAATCACTCAAGTTTGAGTATGATATAGCCGGTATAGCCTAGTATCGGTTATAGAAACACTTGCCGATAGGTACCTACGTAACCCTAGTATACAAATATCGAATTTACCTCGTGTTGGCCTATGAACCATTTATAACATCAAATTTCAACTCCAGACAACATCTATGATATTTTCCCAATTTGTCATTCCTCGACCATTAAGAAATTAACTAGTAGAGATAGAGATAGAGATAGACCAACTACAAGATTCCTATTTGACCCTTGTATTCATAGATGTCATGGTAATCTAGGGTGTTTGAATCTACATGCTAAAACAACAACCCATCCATAATACATACACATATAATTCCAATCTTTTCATCCTACTTACACCCATAGACATTTAAATTTTATAAGCATAAATGGATATACATATACACATGTTTACTATTATGTATGTCACATAACAATTCATTTACACACATTTATGCTAGGACGCACGACAAAATATTCATACTCTATCATATACCGTGTCCTAGTCTCGTGTCCGTATTCTGTCATATCACATAAAGGGGCTTATAATTCTCAGAAAATTAATCAAAAAAATTCAGAAATTAAATCCCAAATTCTGTTTTGAATCATTAATTATTAATTTATTTTAACAAGGAAAGAAATTGAGAAAGGGAGGAGGGCTTGCCTTGAAAAAAAATTGATTTGAAATTGGAACTAGGGTTTGAGCCTTCTTATTCTTCTTCTTCCAATTTCTCATTCTTCCTCCTTCTTCTTCCTCCAACAAATTCTTCTTCTCCTTTTCCAATTTCCTTCTATTTTTTTTGAAGAAAAGGGTTAGGGCTTTGGTGATAGAGATGATGATGAGGATGAAGAGGATGATGGTGATGGTGGTGTTGGAGGTGGTGGTGATAGAAGGGGGGCGGCATAGGCGAGCCGGCGGCACGGCGGCCAAGAGGCCGACGGTGAGGGTGAGGGAGAGAGATGGAGAGGATGAGAGGAGGAGAGTGAGAGGGATGGAGAGGAGGAGAGAGGAAGCAAAAGAAAGGGGAGAATGGAACCGAGAGAGTGAGGGAGAGAGTGCCGAGAGAGAGAGAGAGAGAGAGAAAACTGAGAGAGTGAGGGAGAGGGTGGTCGGGTGATGGGGCTGCCCCTCTCTCTTTCTCTAAATATATTTAGATTTTTTTAACAACTAATTTAAACTCATGCATGATGACACATGTCTTCATGTGAAATTACTTAAATACCCATGATGTTCATGCAAGGTGACAAGTGGGAATTAAGGTGTCATGGTAAATTTGTAATTTGCAATATTTACAAGGGCTTATGCAAATATTTTATTTTAGAAAAGAAAAATGGGTTTAATTAAAAATAAGATAATGATAATAAAATTAATGATAAATAAATAAATTAATAATAATAATAATAATTTTTTAACATAATTATAGAGAAATAGATAATAAACATAATTTTTATTAGATGGCTGTTACACTCTACCCACCTTACAAAAATTTCGTCCTCGAAATATAAATATAAATATAAGCCTTTTAAAAAAAATATATAGGTAGAAACAAGATATGCTACCTACTTTAGAAAGATGAAGTAATAATCTATTTCTAGACGAAATATTTTCAAAATCATATTCATTATTCTTATTTTCTGGCGTGATATAGTAATCTTGTGCCTCGCCATTGCGCATATGGCTGCAATACCATTTCACTATCAGGGTTTTTGCTACCTTTTTCCTTGATATCCATAGTATGAGTAGGAATTATGATTGTGAAGTAGACTTACACGTTAGGGTATCCTTGGTAATTCAAAAGATACTCAAGAACCAGAACTTAAGGGTTTTTTTTTAAAATCCTTTATCTAAGTATCAAAGTACTATATAATATCATAATAAAATCTTTTGAAAAAATTAGTAAGAAAATCCCATATATCTATATTATCAAAATACGAATATCATTTTAAATTATTTAGGACGTGGGTTTTCAAATTCAAACGGTAGTATAACAAAAATTCAAAATCTGAATATCAAATTTCGAATTCATCAAAAAAATTATGTCTTGATACCCGAAATTTTATTAAATTCTTGAATTATGTTTTGAGAATACGTGCCTCGCCAATCTGGATGGCCAGTCAGAATGGCTGCAACAACTTCTCTTCTATGATTCAATTGATTGATTGCGGTTTTCACTGCCTCATCGAATCAGTTGAAGGGTTTCTAGGTTCTTAACACAAATAAATAAATATACATTCACAGAAAATTCAATTGCAGAAAGTCCAATAAAAATATTGTTTTAGAAGAAATCCAATGAACAATTAATAAGAAATGTAAGCCTAGGTATTTAGATGGAAAATGATTCGCAAAAATCAAGAATACTACTAGAACGAAAATGTATTGAAAATAGAGGATACAATTCCAGATTTTTTTTATGAACTTTGGATAAAACAAAGGAATTGAAGAATTTCAAGAAAATCAAATTTGCGAAATAGTTGGATAACATGAATCTCAACAAAGAAAGAGGAGATACGTCAGGATTGAAGCAGGGATAAAATCAAGAAGTCGAGGAGTCATACTCTCAATAGGCTATATTCAATACTATTTATAATAAATACTATACATATTCCTTAGATAAGATTAATGCTAGTACTAGATTACCCATTACTTCTTAGCTATATATTTATATATATGCCAATCCCACAGGACATGGTATACCCAATCTAAATGGAAGTCTGCAATCCTCTTTGGCCTATTGGCTTCATAACCCTTATTCCTTTTTTTTTGATGTCTAACTATATAGTAGTTTTAGATAAATCTGAATTCTTTAGATAAATCTAAACTCCATGTCCCTTAAAGATACCCAGTTTGAGATCCTTAAAGGATTTCAAGATCCCTCACCAATTTAAAAGAGAGTACTTGTCTAATGCTCACTGAATAACTTAACCTACATTTTCTAGTTATGCCTATGCTTATACTACCCTTGATTTCCTGAATATCATGTATTCCTTAATGACAGTCTTAGGTTAGGATTCTTAACTATATGGAATCTCTACAAGAAATCCATTAGGCAAAGATCTATATGGAAATGGAATGAAACATAGTCTATGGATAAGTAGACTTCTTCTAAGAGTATATCTTAGGGTATATAGCTCAACCTATATAGGTTTTCTTAAAATCTAGACCTACATCCTATCCTAGGTTTTCTAATTTTTGAGACCTACATCCTATCCTAGGTTTTCTATTTTTCGTGACCTGCATGGTATCATAGGTTCTCTATTTTTCGTGACCTGCATCCTATCATAGGTTCTCTTTTTTGTGACCTGCATGCTATCATAGGTTTCTATTTTTCGTGACCTGCATGGGCCACCACTAAAAAGACGAGTCACGCCCCGCTCCTAAAATAAGGCGAGCCGAGTACGTAACAACATCCCCAGGCTACGCGACATATGAATACTCCAGTACCCATATTCGCGATTGTCGCCCGTAGGGTTCTAGGATAGGTTGATCACATGTCACATGATGCATGAATAATAAATGACAGTTTGATTAAAGGATATTCTAAACTATAAATAGAAATTTTATTATTCTACCCGATTTAACCATTAACCCAATACATATATTACATTACCAGCTACAAAGTTTTACTAGTCGATACCAAGTCAACCTCCTCTTTGTCTCATTCATAAAGTTTCTCTTCAGTGTGCATTTGCATTATCTCCTGACCTTCATCAAACCTAGTAACAAAACTAGGTCGTCAATACGACGAGCAAGCCCTCAGTCAAAGGAGTAAAATAGGTAAGGTAAGATGATAAAATTATCGAAATTGAACTGAGGGAAAGGATAATTTAAAAGGTATATTCACTGATAAAAATTTCTTATTGTATTAACATCTTTTCCTAAAAGAATGTAGTGTGTCAGGTATATATGTGTAAACAATCAAACAAATCTTGTATGAAAAATGCAATATTTAGAGAAACACTTCTGGATCACACAACTTCTATTTTCTCAACAATAATCCCATTCACCCGGGATCAGGTTTATACTTAATGGGCGGTGCTTAGATTTACGACCCATTAGTATCAGGATCACATATTGATGTGATATAATCAGGATAACACAAGTGATTTTCCGAGTTATCGAATCAAGTGTTAACATAATTGTCGTATGACTTGAAATATTTTTCAAGAATATCGGAGCAGGCTATATTAGATATTACAGGGCCGAATTCGGGGATTCGGAATCCAATGGAAAACAGGAAACAGGAACAACAGGAAGTGACTAAGCCTCACCCCGACAGACCCGTATGGCCATACGAGTGCCGGTAACAGGAACTGATCAGTTTTGTAAAATATAATATTGCAAAATTTCGAAGGTGTGATCCAAAGTTTTCTCTCCCATCCCAAATGCAATTCTTACCAAAATGTAACTTAGTTAAAGTACTTTTCAATTTTGTATCTCGTTTTTCGTGTGATAGAGAACACACATTAAACGAGAATAAAGTTAAGCAGGAGATTCCGTCTTAGCGGAAAAAAATATCAAACTAGAATTTGTGTGCCTAAGGCAACACTTTCAAGGATTTCAGGGTTATGTTTGTTTTAGAAACTTTGATAAAATCAGGAACTAGGGTTTAATCATTTCGACCATTTCGACATTTCTAAAATGCTAACTCTAAAATTTCTCAAAAATTTCGGCAGAGTCTCCTTTGTATTTTGTCTCCGAAAAATTCACTATAGATAATAAATAAATCAAAGCCCTGGGTACGCCGACCCTTCGGTGGAGCAACCCTCAACACCGGTACCACGCAATAATAAAATTTCGGGTACACCGACCCCTTCGGTGGAGCAACTCTCAACACCGACACATACAGTTATATAATATTAACATATAGTATAAATAAGTCTAGCTTCTTACCTTGGCAATTTATTTTTATTGCTAACAATCAACGATTTGCAATATTCACTACAAAATCCAACTAAACAAAATATTAGAACAACATAGTCTGTAATAGCAGGAATAATTCAAAAATTAACACCATCAATTGAATATGAGTATATAACTATTTCAAACACGAATTTATTCAATTAACTTATTTGTAGGATATTGATCTTTCATGTTTAGGACAAAAATTTCACATAGGATAATAATTACGAACTTTAACGATACTTTCATAAGAATTGATTTGAATTTTGATTTTTTGAAATTCACGAAGCCTTAGAGTACTACCCTTAAACCTACTATATACTACAAATGCCTACTCAATCCCTCACTATATTTTCATTCTCCAAACGGACATGGATAGCATTCTAAACCATGCAAATGCTAAATTTTAAATCAATGTAATCCTTATTGTCAAATTGATAAATTTGAATCGAACGATCCTAAGTATCAAACATTAAAAAAATATTGGTTGATAGATTAAGGGATTTCTAATCATACAACTTCCATAAAGCATTACTAAATTCTTTTAGTGCTAAAATTTAAAGTCAATTGGTCGAAACCCAAATTTGATCGATACAACCAATAGTGATATCATGAGTCAATCCTAAAGTTGCTCCCATGATCTTCCTTTCTTCTATTCTCTATAGCACAACCTTTAAAGTGATAATTTGGTTGAAAATATTGAATTTTAAATGAATCACTCAAGTTTGAGTATGATATAGCCGGTATAGCCTAGTATCGGTTATAGAAAACACTTGCCGATAGGTACCTACGTAACCCTAGTATACAAATATCGAATTTACCTCGTGTTGGCCTATGAACCATTTATAACATCAAATTTCAACTCCAGACAACATCTATGATATTTTCCCAATTTGTCATTCCTCGACCATTAAGAAATTAACTAGTAGAGATAGAGATAGAGATAGACCAACTACAAGATTCCTATTTGACCCTTGTACTCATAGATGTCATGGTAATCTAGGGTGTTTGAATCTACATGCTAAAACAACAACCCATCCATAATACATACACATATAATTCCAATCTTTTCATCCTACTTACACTCATAGACATTTAAATTTTATAAGCATAAATGGATATACATATACACATGTTTACTATTATGTATGTCACATAACAATTCATTTACACACATTTATGCTAGGACGCACGACAAAATATTCATACTCTATCATATACCGTGTCCTAGTCTCGTGTCCGTATTGTGTCATATCACATAAAGAGGCTTATAATTCTCAGAAAATTAATCAAACAAAATTCAGAAATTAAATCCCAAATTCTGTTTTGAATCATTAATTAATTAATTTATTTTAACAAGGAAAGAAATTGAGAAAGGGAGGAGGGCTTGCCTTGAAAAAAAATTGATTTGAAATTGGAACTAGGGTTTGAGCCTTCTTATTCTTCTTCTTCCAATTTCTCCTTCTTCTTCCTTCTTCTTCCTCCAACAAATTCTTCTTCTCCTTTTCAATTTCCTTCTATTTTTTTTGAAGAAAAGGGTTAGGGCTTTGGTGATAGAGATGATGAGGATGAAGAGGATGATGGTGATGGTGGTGTTGGAGGTGGTGGTGATAGAAGGGGGGGCGGCGTAGGCGGAGCTGGTGGCACCGGCGGCCAAGGAGGCCGACGGTGAGGGTGAGGGAGAGAGATGGAGAGGATGAGAGGAGGAGAGTGAGGGGTATGAGAGGAGGAGGAGGAGGAGAGAGGAAGCAAAGAGAGAGGGGAGAATAGAAACCGAGAGGGAGAGAGAGTGCAAGAGAGAGAGGAGAGAGAGAGAGAGAGAGAGAGAGAGAGAGAAACTGAGAGAGGAGGGGAGGGTGGTCGGGTGATGGGGCTGCCCCTCTCTTTCTCTAAATATATTTAGATTTTTTTTAACAACTAATTTAAACTCATGCATGATGACACATGTTGTCACTCCCCGTTCCCGGAATGCGTATTCTAATACGTATATTGCCTGAATTTATTTAGTATTTATCATGTAGTATCCTATATTTAAATTCCTATAACTTTATGTTAATTAATTATTTGCATTTTATTTTCTGTACTTTATTTTTCTGCAATTCTATTATCTGCTCTTTAAATTTTCATGTTAATTAATTAGCTGCTCTTTAATTTTCATGTTAATTTATTTCCTGCAATTTTATTTCTGTAATTATATTTCTGCAATTTTATTTCATGCATTTTAATTCCTGCTTTAGTTTTACTTTCGGGTTAGCCTTGTTGGACCCGTGCAACCCGACCCATAGAACCCGGCCCAACTCCCACCTACCACCATCTTCCTATTTAAAGCTTCCATCTCTTTCTCTCTCCTCATTACTTCATTCTCACCATTACTTCTTCTTCTTCTCTCATTACTCCCCACCACCTACCAGCAGCAGGAGAAGGCAAGTGCAAACTTGCTTCTCAATCACCCATTTTTATGGTTCATTTGCCTTCTTCTCGTGATTCCAAGAGAGATTAGTTCTTAGCATTTTGATTTCTACGGCTGGTTTTCTCTAGATCTAAGTTATAGTATTTCGGCTGTTCATGGGTTCTTGATCCACCAACTTAGCGTATTTTCGGAACAGAGAGTTCATATGGTAGAACTGCTTGTCAGTCACGCTCACGTTCTTACGTGTCAGCGTGTATTTTCAGTCACGCACACATCCTTGCGTGCGTGTATTTTCAGTCACGCACACATTCTTGCGTGCGTGTATTTTCAGTCACGCACACATCCTTGCGTGCGTGTATTTTCAGTCACGCTCACGTTCTTACGTGTCAGCGTGTATTTTCAGTCACGCTCACGTTCTTACGTGTCAGCGTGTATTTTCAGTCATTCTCACTCTGTGCATGCGTGTATTTTCAGTCACGCTCATATCCTTGCGCTTGCATGCGTGACTTTTTACGCTGTGTCTTGCGTGCGTGACTTTCACGCTCCCATCTTTGTGGTTGCATGCGTAACTTTTCCCGCTCATGTCTTGTACTAGCGTGCGTGACTTTTCACACTCACGCTGTACTTGCATGTGTGACTTTTCACGCTGCGCTTGCGTGCGTGACTTTTCACTTCACGTTAAGCCAGCGTGAATTTTGTATCACTTTTCACGCTCATGCTTACCAGCGTATATTACTTTTCACGCTCACTCATTCAGGCTAGACTTGGCGTACTTTTTACGCGCCTGATTCTTGCGTGACTTTTGGCTTTAGCATAGACTTGCTTGCGTAACTTCCTGACCTTGGTGTTTCTATTTGTGTTATAATTTATTCTTTTAATGTTGGCCTGATAATTCTCCTATTATATCCTTACGCCTTTTTGCATAAACTCGATAATCATAGCAGGTTAATATCTTAATACATATGATTGTGTCTTGATTGGTTCATGATACCCAGTAAGACTAGAACTTGATCTTGAGAGTTATAGACTCAACCCTATTTAATGCTAATGACTTTCATGCCTTGTCACCATTAATGACGATGGTTATCTTGACTAATTTGATCATGCGTTCCTAGTTGGAACTAAGAGACTGGCTAGTCGTCTTATTGAAATGAATGAATGAGACACGTTCATGTTATGAACTATTGCAATCGACTGGCTGATCTCACATATTGACATACATGCACATGCAGGCTTCAATCTATTTATTTATTATTTATTTATTATTTATTTTCTACAAAAGAAGCATGTGCACTTTATGATCAAGGCATGATTACCGTGGTTAGATTTGATTGTTGTATTACGCTATGTAAGACCTGCAACCTAACCGCACTGGTATCGTTGTAGAGTTGTGCATATCGTACCCCGTACGAAAGTACTTATTTGAATGACCATGATCCACGGCATGAGATTTCACTCAACGTAGGGACTATTAAGTTAAATAAAATAATGATTGCATGGAGAGAATGGATTCCCGAGTTCTTACATGACAGCCCCCTTGGGACGAGTACCCGACGGGCCGGCTAGTTCCCACAGATACTGTAAATCTGCCACACGGACAGGGAACAGTATCTGCTTTTATTATTATGGTATATGTATATTGACGGGCGTCCTGCTAGGACTCGTCTAATTCATGCATGGCGCACATGATTGACTGGATAGACTAGCCTTGCTCGCACATAGTAAGAACTGAGGAATCCCTAATTGCATAATTCCAGGATAACTTGGGACTCATAATAGCAAGCCATAGAATTTGATTGGCCGTTCAAGATGATTTGTTTGTGTACTGTACTACTCTGTTACCTAACTGGGATGATCAGAATGTCAGGACATGACGGGCCAACTTTTGTCCTTGTTTGGTTGGGAGGTTGGTTCGAAGTGTCGTGATGTGATGTGAATCCTAGTAGCAAGCAGAGATCTATTATTATATTCTTTTACTTACTGGTGTATGTCCTTCATATCGTCCTTCCTTGTGGTACTTGCTATTAGAGGTCTAACCTCTCTGGTTTTGCATGGCCAGATTTAGAGCCGGTTCCCGAGGATCCAGCTTACTTCTACCTCCAAGATGGTCAATACTAGAGGCATGATTGCAGGAGGACTCGAGTGGGTTCCTTACTTCACCGCTCGTTTTGTTATTTACCTTTATACTTAGCCGTTTGGCACCGACATGTTAGTCGGATTGTCTTGTACTTACTTTTACATGATTGTAATTAAGTCAGACTGCAGCTGATAACAATTGTGTATACTTGCTATATCATCTGGCTATATTTTGTAAAGCTAGATCTCAAGAACATTTTGACTGAGCGTTTGGGACGCCTTACTGCTTTACCTTACATGTTCTATATTTCTGTTTCTTGTTTGAATGATTGAGACAATAGATGTAATGACCATAGTAAGACTTTTATGTAGTATGCACCCCCTCGTCTGGTTAGACAGCATTGATCGTATTATACGGTATTCATCTACCCGTAATACGTAGCTGGCTGAGTCACTCCCCCGCTCTCCAGTATTCTGGTTCTGGGGCGTGACAAGATTTTAGTGGTGGCCCATGCAGGTCTGATTTCAGACTTGTGGGGTATTTTGATTTATAGGATGTCTCAATCACACATGTTTCCCCTTGATCTCCTGATTCGTTATTCTCAACTCTTGCTTGACATTCCGATACCCTTTGACTTCATTGATCCTTCATGTCCGGTCGTTTGATTGTTCTCTTGTCCCTTTTCTTAGGGGCACCTCGTCCGCACCTGTCAGAGCTGGACAACCGCAGGAGCAACATGGACCACCTGACCCTGTTGGTCAGCAACAAGGGCCAGTACTAACTCAAGAGGCTACCCAGGAAGAAGTGATAGTGGAACCAGCGGCTGGATCGCAGTATCCGGATGTTCCACCACCACCGACAGTTCCACCTACCCCTGCGGAGATGGACACACCAGCCCTTCTGGAGATCATGAGAGGAATGATGGCTACTCAGCAACATCAGATGTTGGCCCAGCAGCGCATGCACACTCAGCTACAAGAGCAGAATGTGTTGCTCAACCAAGGATTGCAGACGGCTTTGGAAAGAGGAGTGAGGGCTGGTTCAGGAGCATCAGCAAGGTTTTGCAAGTACAACCCCCGCCGTTTCGAGGGCACGGAAGATGCCATTTCAGCAGATGCATGGCTTAAGGATATGGAGGCTATTCTGACAGCGGCTAAGGTACCGGCAGAAGAACGTGTGGATCTAGTGAAGTTGTTACTTCAGGATCTCGTACGTGATTGGTGGGAATCAGAGGAAGTGGGCATTAGACGTCCTGTGGCTTGGGACGATTTCACTACAAGGTTCAAGACGAAGTACTATGGAGTAGTGGCACAGTTTGAGCTACAACAAAAGTTTATCAACCTCAGGCAGGCCGGCAAGACTGTAGATGCTTATGCAGCGGAATTCTGCAGATTGAGTAGATTTGCCCAGAGATGGTAGCAACAGAGCGCCATAGGGCCATGAGGTTTCAGCAAGGGTTTCATCTTAAGCTCTTGCAATTAATAGAGGGGCACAATTACCAGACTTTTGATGAGATATTGACGGCGACTCGAAGGCATGAGATCACCATTCAGAGGCTTGCGGCAAGGACTGGGGGTCAGAAGAGATCCCACAGTCAGATTGAAGGAGGAGGGGGAGCAGCGCCCTGAACAACAGCACCATCCCCTGGCATTCGTACCCACGATGTAGCGATGCGAGGGCCAGCCACCACCCAGGCAGCAGCAACAGCAACAGAGGAAGAACCAGCAACCCCCAGTGGGCTGCACTTATTGTGGGAAGATAGGGCACACTAGAGATGTGTCGGACATTGAATGGACTGTGTCTGATATGTGGAAACCCAGATCATCGGGTTACCACATGTCCATGAATTCGAGGTCAGGAGGACCAGGGCAGCAGTTTCCTGCTCTGCCAGCACCAGGGGCAGGGCAGTATCGAGGACCAGCATTGGCAGTGAGGCCGTTGGCACAGCGTCCGTTAGTACCGCAGGCTCAGATGTTTCGGCAGCAGAGACCGCCGATGCAGCAACACCAGCATAGACCACCCCAGCATCATCAAGGAAGGGGCCAGCAGCAGCACCAAGCTAGGCCACAACATGGGAACCAACAAGGAGGTCGAGGGCAGGCATTCACTCTGTCCTTGGAGGAGGCATTAGCATCGGGGGATGTTATGGCAGGTAACATTCTCGTCGCCTCATATCCTGCAGTAGCATTGTTTGATTCGGGAGCATCACACTCATTTATATCTGTACAATTTGCGACACGGCTAGGAATGGAGTTCGAGGTATTGCCAGGAAGGTTGAATATACTCACTAGCAATGGGCTCGTAGGAGTTAGTAGAGTTATTCTAGCATATAGCGTTGTAGTTTGCGGGCATTCCTTACCCGCCCGGTTGATAGAATTTTCTGTTGGAAATTTTGACGTTATCTTAGGCATGGACTGGCTGAAGGACAGTCATACGACAATAGATTGTCGTAGTGGGAGTGTATCTTTTGATATTCCAGGCATGAAGAGATTCACCTTAGTCAGATCAGAGGCAACTCAGCAAGAGCAGGCAGTAATAACGGTAATGGAAGAAGTTCAGGTTCCGAAGGTAGTTGAAGAATTTTTAGACGTATTTTCCGAAGAACTTCCCGGTCTGCCACCGGTTAGAGATATTGAGTTCAGTATAGAATTGGCACCTGGGACTAAACCGATATCAGATCGGGTATACAGAATGGCGGATTCGGAGCAGGCCAAGGTATATCAGCATATAGAGGAACTAAAGGAGAAGAAGTTTATCCAAGCTAGCATATCGCCATGGGCAGCACCAGTGGTACTTGTGGGGAAGAAGGATGGATCATCCAGATTGTGCATTGACTACAGGAAGCTTAACGCGACAACAGTAAAAAACAAGTACCCACTACCAAGGATCGACGACTTGTTTGATCAGTTGAGCAGGGCTAGAGTTTTCTCCAAGAAAATCTTCGTTCAGGGTACCATCAGGTAAGGGTTCGGAAGGAGGATATTGCTAAGACAGTATTCAGGTCGAAGTATGGGCATTATGAATTCTTGGTAATGCTGTTTGGTTTGACTAATGCTCCAGCAATATTCATGGATTTGATGAACCGCATCTTTATGCCGTACTTAGATCAGTTTGTCGTAGTATTTCTCGACGACATTCTTGTATACTCTGCTAGTGAAGAGGAGCATGAAGACCACCTCAGGAAAGTGTTGCAGGTTCTGAAGGAGAACCTGTTGTATGCCAAGATTAGCAAGTGTGAGTTCTGGACGGATCATATTTCATTTTTGGGTCATATCATATCAAGAGCTGGAGTAGCAGTGGATCCCAAGAAGGTAGAAGCCGTAGTGAGTTGGCCAGTACCCAAGACCGTAGCTGATGTGCAAAGTTTCTTGGGATTAGCAGGATATTACAGAAGATTTGTATCAGATTTTGCAAGACTTTCAGCACCCATAACCCACTTGACACGGAAGGATGTGCCATTCATTTGGTCGACAGAATGCCAGTCATCATTTGAGAATCTGAAACAGAAGTTGATATCAGCGCCCATTCTTACATTGCCAGTTGGACCCGGAAGGTTTTACATGTATATTGTGATGCGTCAAGTAAAGGACTTGGATGTGTCCTTATGCAGCATGGGAAGGTGATAGCGTATGCATCTAGGCAGCTTCGGGACCACGAGAAGAATTACCCAACTCATGATTTGGAGTTAGCGGCAGTAGTGTTTGCTCTGAAGCTATGGAGACATTACTTATATGGTGACCGAGTGGAAATGTACACAGACCACAAAAGTCTGAAGTACATCTTTACTCAGAAGGAACTGAACATGAGGCAGAGAAGGTGGCTGGAGTTGATCAAGGATTATGACGTGGAGCTTCAGTATCATCCAGGCAAGGCGAATGTAGTAGCAGACGCTCTTAGCAGAAGAGGCGGCGCATTTATGTTGACAACACAGAGGCACATCTTAGAAGAACTTCAGGAGATGGGCATCGAAGTTATATTTCCTAGTGATGTAGGAGTTCTAACTAGTCTACAAGTTCAATCTGACTTGGTAGATAGGATCAAGGCAGCTCGGGCACAGGACCCAAGGAGTCAGACGCTTAGGGCAGGATGTGAGTCAGGACTCAGAAAGGAGATGCAAATTCATGAAGATGGTACGCTTAGGTTTGGATCACGTCTATGTGTGCCCAGTGGAGATATCAGACAGGAAGTTATGGCAGAAGCTCACAGTTCCCAGTATTCTATACACCCTGGAGGGACCAAGATGTACCAAGATATCAAGCAACATTTTTGGTGGAACGGGATGAAGAGGGAGATAGCTAGATTCATTTCCCGTTGCTTGGTATGTCAGCAAGTGAAGGCAGAACAGCAGAGGCCAGCTGGGTTATTACAACCGCTTCCTATTCCAAAATGGAAATGGAGCATATCACAATGGACTTCGTGACCGGTTTACCGAGATCACCATTTGGGTGATAGTAGATCGGCTTACGAAGGTGGCGCATTTTCTTCCTTTCAGAGTAGGCAATCTACAGAAAAGTTGGCAGAGTTGTATATGCAACAGATAGTCAGGCAGCATGGAGTCCCTGTCAGTATTGTGTCAGATCGAGATACCCGTTTCATATCACATTTCTGGAAGAGCTTATATCATAGTCTGGGTACCAAGTTAAGATTAAGCACGGCTTACCATCCGCAGACGGATGGGCAATCAGAAAGGACGATTCAGACTTTAGAAGACATGTTGCTGTCACGCCCCAGAACCAGAATACTGGAGAGCGGGGGCAGACACAGCCAGCTACGTATATTGAAATAGAATACATCTCAACTATACTGTCACGGCTGTCTAGATAAGAGGGTTTACTACAAGCCAGCAGTCTCTTAAGGTCAAGCCTATTGTCTCAATCTCAAGCAATTAACAGAGTTACAAGATGTTAGAGCATCAAATATATATATAAGGCATCCCAAATATTATATATTGGATGATCATGAAGCTAGTCGTACAAAATGATAGGACTAGCAAGAGTTCAGTCATACATGATCAACCCTAGGATTTGTTAATCATGTTTACAGCCCGTAGGCAGACAGTAAGTAAATGTGCATCGAGCTAACAGATGCTCGTCGGCTAAACGCCTCAAAAGAATAAATTTACATATAAGTGGGTGAAACAAAAAGAAAACCCACTCTTGGCCCGGGTTTCCGCCTAGTTGTCGCCATTGGGCTGGAAGCTCGGTAGATCCTCGGGAGCTGCTCCGAAATCTGGCCACACAAAACCAGCTGGGTCAAACCCCAGAAAGAGCAAGTGCCACAAAGGAGGCCACAAATAAGAACAAAGGCCAGCATATCAGAACATAAAGGATAAAAGAAGTACAAGTAGTAAGGTACACAGGGCGATAAAGGACTAGGGACGTGGAACCATTCCGGGAGCCAGGTTACAATTCTTAAACCAAACAAGGACCGGGATTGTACCCCTTCGCCTGAATAGCTCACTGTCTCTACCCATTTATCGTTAAGAATAGTAAAACAAACATGCTCAGGAGATAGCAGGTACTGGAGCTAGACAAGACTTAGACAAGGCTGGACACTATCCATCCGCAATCGGCCAAACAAACACTATGGCTTACTACTTTAACTAACTAGGGTTATCACAATCCTAATTACTAACAAGATGCAAGTGAGAAACTCCCAGTCCCAAGCCCTGCAGACCATCCAGTTATCCTTCTGCGGGTTGAGAGTATGGTTGGGTACATCGTCCAGGAAACGATATACCCTTAGGTGACTTAGAGGGTGCAACACATGACAGTGTGCTGGAAATGTGCTCTACTCGTCGGCAAGCTACAAGTCCATTAAAGCGCCCAGATAACGAGATTGCCTGTGACTGGGAACTCTCCATGTTCTAGTTTGATCTAATAATTAGCCTAATCCAATTTAGCGCGAGACCCTGGCCGTGGTACCCAGGAAGTCACGTCCTAGACATGATGCAAGACAAGACAAGTGGATTGTGCAAACAAGCAAACAGGAACACCTACGGTGTCAAGGCAAGTCAAGTCAAGTTATCAAGTCAAGTCAAGTCAGGAGTGCGCCGCCACGGGCCACTATCAAGTTATCAAGGTAAATCATGTCGGGGTACTTGTCAGGGGTGCGCCACGACGGGCCACTATCAAGTCAGGTTGGTCGTGTCAGGAGTGCACCACTACGGGTCACTGTCATGTTATACTAGTTTCTTGTCATACCATGCTGTGCACAATAGTTATTCCAAACATATTAAGCAAAATCAAGTTCATGCCAAAAGGCGTAAGGATATAAAATGGGCGTAAAATACCTAATAAAATACTAATATAAAAATAGGACTATAGAAGAGCAAAGATCAAGAAATAACAAATTCATCATAGACAAGTAGGTTGTGCAAGGGGGTCAGGGGTAGGTCTGCGCAGGGTGTGCACTGCACATGGAAGAGCTGCGCAAGAGTTGTCTTGCGCAAGGGTTACCTTGCGCAAGGGTAGACTGCGCAGGGGTTACCTTGCGCAAGGGTGGTCTGCGCAGGGTGTGAATTGCGCAGGAGCGGTTTGCGCAGAAGTGAATTGCGCAGGGGTTACTTTGCGCATGGCTGGATTGCGCATGGCTAGCTTGCGCCAGCGCAGTCCAGCGCAGCGCAAAGTGCTGGCCAAGTGACTGCGCAAACGGCCATGCGCTAAAGAGCACAGGCCAGGGGTGCGCAATCGGCCATGCGCTAAAAAGCGCAAGGCATGGGGCTGTTCTTCTTGGCCGAGAGCAAGTCCAAAAATACCAAGAACTTCAATTCTTCATATTTTTGTCAAATCAAACCAAATCTAGATTTTCAAAGTTCTAACTTGAGTAAAATTGAATTCTCTTCCACATGGAAGCATCAAAACAAGCAAAAATCAAAGTTTAATAGATCAAAACCAAGGATTTCCGAAAATGGTTAAAACCTAGATCTAGAAGAATGAAAGCTCCAAATCACAAAATTCCAAGTTCTAATGTTGATCTACATGTCCTAATCTATCAAATGGACAATAAAATTGGGTGCTTATTTGTTGGCAAGGTGCACTTGCCTATTGGTTGGGGGAGTTGTGTGGAAGAAGGAAGAAGAAGAAGTTTGTAAGAAATAAATGAGAGAATAAAGAGGAGAGAGAAAAGTAGGTGGTGTTATAAAGTGGGGGAGTTGTGGTGTGTTGAGGGAGGAGTGTAGGTTAAGGTGTTCCATTCATGATGAACCAAACTAAACCAACTTTCACAAAATAAAACCAAGCCATGGTCCAAAATCCATTTACGAGAAACCAAAATCCGCAAGTCGAGAAAATAAAATACGTGCCAAAATCAAATTACGAGTACAAATACGAAATACAGGAAGTGGGGGTGACAACTCTACCCACCTTCAAAGAATTCCGTGCTCGGAATTTAATCAAGGAGCAAGAGATTGCCACGACAAGCTATACTAAGCACAGACAAGCTACACTAAGCAGTTCAATCATACAATCATACAATACAAGCAAGGAAGGGAAAGCGTAAGGCACAAGAAAGACATTATACCTTACGAGTCAAACAGGTAGGGATATCGCGATCGGATGTCGTCCTCACGCTCCCACGTTGACTCACCTAGAGAGTGATGACCCCAAGCAACACGGACTAAGTTAATAGTCTTGTTCTTGAGCGTCTTTTCTCTCCAGTCCAATATAGACACGGGCCTCTCCTCATACGAAAGGTTGGTACCAACAACCAATTCCAAATGATCTAGGATATGGCTCGGGTCCGGGATGTACCGTCTTAATTGGGATACATGGAATACATCATGTACCTCACTTAGCGATGGCGGAAGAGCGAGACGATAGGACACATCGCCTACTCGCTCCAGAATATCGAACGGCCCTATATACCTAGGACTAAGCTTTCTCCGTACGCCAAAACGAATGACGCCGCGGGTAGGCGAGATCCTAAGGAATACATGGTCGCCGACGGTAAATTCTAAGGGACGCCGATGAGCATCGGCCCAATGGCGTTGGCGATCCTGAGCAACTCGGAGGTGATCTCTGACTCTCCTAACCACTTCAACCGTCTGAGAAATCAGTTCTGGACCGAGCATCTGCCTCTCTCCGACATCGTCCCATGCTAACGGAGATCTGCACTTCCTGCCATACAGAGCCTCGAAGGGTGCCATCTGGATACTGGCCTGGAAACTATTATTGTACGAGAATTCTACCAGGTGCAGGTGATCCTCCTACGAACCACCGAAGTCAAGGGTACATGACCGCAACATATCTTCGAGAGTTTGTATAGTGCGCTCTGACTGCCCATCTGTCTGCGGATGATACGCTGAGCTGAACTTGAGACGAGTCCCCAAACTTTGATGAAGACTGGGCCAGAAGTGCGATATGAATCTCGTATCCCTGTCCGATACTATGCTGACTGGCACTCCGTGAAGTCGGACGATCTGCCTGAGATACATCTCTGCTAGCTGTGCCGTCGACTGTCCAACTCTAAACGGAAGAAAGTGTGCCACCTTGGTAAGCCTGTCCACAATGACCCAAATAGCATCTCTGCCTGCCGGAGATCTGGGTAACCCAGTCACGAAATCCATGGTAATGTGTTCCCACTTCCATTCTGGGATCGATAAAGGTTGAAGAAGTCCAGCTGGCCTCTGATGTTCAGCCTTGACTTGTTGGCAAACCAAACATCGAGAGACATACCGGGCTATCTCCCTCTTCATACTATTCCACCAAAAGTGTTGACGAATATCTCTGTACATCTTCGTGCTGCCTGGGTGGATGGAATACTGCAAACTGTGAGCCTCTGCCATGACTTTCTGTCTGATGTCTCCACTGGGTACACAAAGACGCGTGCCGTATCGAAGTGTACCATCCTCATGAATACATAACTCTGGCCTTCTTCCTACTTCGCACTCTACTCTGAGCCGCTGAATCTTGGAATCTGTTAACTGTGCTGTCCGGATCCTCTCAACTATGGTGGACTGAATCTGTAGGCTGGCCATCAAGGCCACATTGGAAGGAAGAACCACTTCTATACCCATCTTCTGAAGATCTGCCAATAGCTCTGGTTGCGCCGTCAGGAAATAAACTCCGGCTCTCCGGCTCAACGCATCTGCTACAACGTTGGCCTTCCCTGGATGATACTGCAAATCCACATCGTAGTCCACAAGTAGCTCGAGCCATCTTCTCTGCCGCATATTAAGATCCTTCTGGGTGAAAACATACTTCAGGCTCTTATGATCAGTAAAGATCTCCACTCTGTCTCCGTACAAGTAGTGCCTCCACAACTTAAGTGCAAACACTACTGCTACTAGCTCCAAGTCGTGGGTCGGGTAATTCTTCTCATGATCACGGAGTTGACGTGACGCATAAGCAATTACCTTCCCATGCTGCATCAAAATACATCCCAATCCTCTGCCTGAAGCGTCGCAATAAACTGTGAATCCTCCGGTCCCATCTGGAAGTGTGAGAATGGGAGCCGTTATCAAACCTCGCTTTAACTTCTCAAATGATTCCTGACATTCTGCTGTCCAAACGAACGGCACATCCTTGCGGGTCAACTGGGTCATCGGTGCTGAAATCCTTGCAAAATTAGAGACGAACCGCCGATAGTAGCCGGCCAATCCAAGAAAGCTGCGAACTTCTGCTACTGAGCTGGGTACTGGCCATGCCTCGATAGCTACAATCTTCTGGGGATCCACTTCCACTCCTCCTCTGGTAATGATGTGACCCAAGTAAGAAATGCGATCGAGCCAGAACTCGCATTTACTGAACTTGGCGTACAACTGGTGTTCTCTGAGAATCTGGAGGACAACTCTGAGATGCTGCTCGTGCTCTGCTTCACTCTTGCTGTAGACCAGGATGTCATCAAGGAACACTATCACAAACTGATCCAAGTAAGGCATAAAAATACGGTTCATGAGGTCCATGAACACTGCCGGCGCATTGGTCGCTCCAAAGGGCATAACTAGAAACTCCCAATGCCCGTACCTAGATCTGAACGCCGTCTTCGGGATGTCCTGCTCTCTGACTCTGATCTGGTGGTATCCTGACCGTAAGTCTATCTTCGAGAAAACTGAAGCCCCCTTGAGTTGATCAAACAAGTCATCTATCCTCGGGAGAGGGTATCTGTTCTTGATTGTCACTAAGTTCAAGGTACGATAATCAATACATAGCCTGGACGTACCATCCTTCTTTTTCACAAGAAGCATCGGGGCTCCCCAAGGCAATCCACTAGCACGAATGAATCCCTTGGTCCTGAGTTCTTCAATCATTTTGTACAAAATCTCCAACTCTGAAGGCGCCATTCTGTAGACTCGCTCTGATACTGGTGCTGTCCCGGGAATCAAGTCAATGGTGAACTCGATCTTTCGCTCTGGTGGCATCCCTGGAAGTTCCTCTGGGAAGACATCTGGAAACTCTTCAACTATCCGGGGCAACTGCGCTGCTGCTACTGCCATCTGCAATACTGGGGAAGAAGGCTCCACGGCGCCTCTGGAAAATGAAAACTCTGGCCCTCCGGGAATACTAAAGACAACTCTGCCAACATGGCAGTCTATCCTAGCATAATGGTTCCTCAACCAATCCATGCCTAGGACTACATCATAGTCTGCCATAGGGAACTCTATGAGCCTAGCGGGGAATTCTCTACCGCTAACTACGATCCGACACGAGGAAAACACTCGATCTACTCCCACAAGACCATTACCAGTACGTATATTGAGCCTCACTGATAATGACTCGGGCTCCAATCCTATCCGTGTCGCGAATCGTACAGACATGAATGAATGCGATGCACCAGAATCAAATAATACAGATGCTGGAAAGGTGTTGACGAGAATAGTACCTGCCACTACCTCACCTGGTGCAACTTCTTCTTCCATGGTCATCATCATAGCCTGACCTCTAGCTGTGGGTCCCCTCTGCTGGAATCCCCTCTGTCGGTTCTGTGCTGGAGCCTGGGTGAACTGCTGCTGGAAGGCCTGGGCCTGGGGCGCCAATGGCCTCGGGTACTGCTGTTGCTGCTGTTGCTGGACTGGAACTGGGGCTGGTCCTCTCACCGAAGAACTAGAAAGATTGGATGATGATGGACCTCCCTTATTCGGGCAGGTCCCTATCTTGTGATCTGCTCCTCCGCAAGCCAGGCACAATCCCTGTGCCCTGCGACACTCTGCCACTACATGGCCCGGCTTCCCGCAATGAGAACATCCCACCGCGGAAGACTGCTTCTGCTTCTGCTGCTGCGGGTACGTCGGGGTCGAATGCTGAACCGACGTCACTGAGGCCGCTCGCCTCGGAGTTCCAATGGTCAATCCCCTAGCTGCCGGGGCTAGAGCTGAAGATTGGTGCATCTGGTTGTGGGACCGCTTCCTGTCTCCGGTCCTGTCCACAATTCTCCGGGAGGTATACTCATGCCTCCTTGCTGCCTTCAACACTGCATCGAACGTCTGGTGCTCGAACTGCTCCACAGCCAATAATATCTCTAAGTGCAGCCCTTGCTGGAATCGCTGAGCCCTATCGAACTCGGTTGCCACCAAGGTGGGGGCGAACCTACTCAGCCTGGAAAACTCGGTCGCATAGCTATCGACCGTCCTGCCTCCTTGCTTCAAGTTGGTGAATCTGGTCTGAAAGTCGTACCGTGCCACCGCATCGAAGTACTTTGTCTGGAATCTCTCTCTGAACGTCGCCCAAGTGACTGGTGCCGCTAACCCCATGGCCTGAGCTGCCCACCAATCGCGAGCCAAGTCTAACAACTGTAGGCGTACCACCGCTACCTTCTCATTCTCGGGTGTCCTAGCAGCTTCTAGAACCACCTCGGTATCCTGAAGCCAAGCGTCCGCGGCAATCGTATCTTCACTGCCGTCAAAGAACGGAGGGTTCAAGCGCTTGAAACTGTTGGCCGCCTGATTCCCTTGGGGACCTCCTCGGTTTAGTGCATCATGAACTTCCTGGTGCAAGGCGTCGCCTCGACGATCTTGGGATGCAAGCAGTTCTCTGATAAGCCCTACCAAAGGTCCCTCATCCTGTCTAGCTGGTTGAACGGACGGAGCTGCCTAAACTGGAGGTTCTGAGCCTCCGAGAAGCATAACTCGGGAGGCTACTCCAGAGTGCTGAGCTTGATCTTCCTGGTGCTGGGGTGCTTGTCGAGCTTCCTCTGGCTGGTTGGCAGGTCCGGGAGTAATACCGCTGAAGAAGACGACATAGGGAACAATAAGGAAAGGACCAGGACAGATCAATGATACAAGCAATGTGATCAGGTCGAGATTCTCAGGGATTTGAAGATACGAGCAGAGATCAAGGACGAATATTGATTGAGACATCTATTCGGTAAACCCTCACATTTCTTGAATGCCAAGACCTGCATGGGCCACCACTTAAACCGTGTCACGCCCCAGAACCAGAATACTGGAGAGCGGGGGCAGACACAGCCAGCTACGTATATTGAAATTGAATACATCTCAACTATACGGTCATGGCTGTCTAGATAAGAGGGTTTACTACAAGGCAGCAGTCTCTTAAGGTCAAGCCTATTGTCTCAATCTCAAGCAATTAACAGAGTTACAAGATGTTAGAGCATCAAATATATATATATAAGGTGTCCCAAATATTACATATTGGATGATCATGAAGCTAGTCGTACAAAATGATAGGACTAGCAAGAGTTCAGTCAT
Organism: Iris pallida; assembly: GCA_029216955.1. Lineage (NCBI taxonomy): Eukaryota > Viridiplantae > Streptophyta > Magnoliopsida > Asparagales > Iridaceae > Iris > Iris pallida. The sequence goes on from JANAVB010044619.1 coordinate 1,754,196, forward strand.
ACATGATCAACCCTAGGATTTGTTAATCATGTTTACAGCCCGTAGGCAGACAGTAAGTAAATGTTCATCGAGCTAACAGATGCTCGTCGGCTAAACGCCTCAAAAGAATAAATTTACATATAAGTGGGTGAAACAAAAAAGAAAACCCACTCTTGGCCCGGGTTCCGCCTAGTTGTCACCATTGGGCTGGAAGCTCGGTAGATCCTCGGGAGCTGCTCCGAAATCTGGCCACACAAAACCAGCTGGGTCAAACCCCAGAAAGAGCAAGTGCCACAAAGGAGGCCACAAATAAGAACAAAAGCCGGCATATCAGAACATAAAGGATAAAAGAAGTACAAGTAGTAAGGTACACAGGGCGATAAAGGACTAGGGACGTGGAACCATTCCGGGAGCCAGGTTACAATCCTTAAACCAAACAAGGACCGGAATTGTACCCCTTCGCCTGAATAGCTCACTGTCTCTACCCATTTATCGTTAAGAATAATAAAACAAACATGCTCAGGAGATAGCAGGTACTGGAGCTAGACAAGACTTAGACAAGGCTGGACACCATCCATCCGCAATCGGCCAAACAAACACTACGGCTTACTACTTTAACTAACTAGGGTTATCACAATCCTAATTACTAACAAGATGCAAGTGAGAAACTCCCAGTCCCAAGCCCTGCAGGCCATCCAGTTATCCTTCCGCGGGTTGAGAGTATGGTTGGGTACATCGTCCAGAAAACGATATACCCTTAGGTGACTTAGAGGGTGCAACACATGACAGTGTGCTGGAAATGTGCTCTACTCGTCGGCAAGCTATAAGTCCATTAAAGCGCCCAAATAACGAGATTGCCTGTGACTGGGAACTCTCCATGTTCTAGTTTGATCTAATAATTAGCCTAATCCAATTTAGCGCGAGACCCTGGCCGTGGTACCCAGGAAGTCACGTCCTAGACATGATGCAAGACAAGACAAGTGGATTATGCAAACAAGCAAGCAGGAACACCCACGGTGTCAAGGCAAGTCAAGTCAAGTTATCAAGTCAAGTCAAGTCAAGAGTGCGCCGCCACGGGCCACTATCAAGTTATCAAGGTAAATCATGTCGGGGTACTTGTCAGGGGTGCGCCACGACGGGCCACTATCAAGTCAGGTTGGTCGTGTCAGGAGTGCACCACTACGGGTCACTGTCATGTTATACTAGTTCCTTGTCATACCATGCTGTGCACAATAGTTATTCCAAACATATTAAGCAAAATCAAGTTCATGCCAAAAGGCGTAAGGATATAAAATGGGCGTAAAATACCTAATAAAATACTAATATAAAAATAGGACTATAGAAGAGCCAAGATCAAGAAATAACAAATTCATCATAGACAAGTAGGTTGTGCAAGGGGGTCAGGGGTAGGTCTGCGCAGGGTGTGCACTGCACATGGAAGAGCTGCGCAAGAGTTGTCTTGCGCAAGGGTTACCTTGCGCAAGGGTAGACTGTGCAGGGGTTACCTTGCGCAAGGGTGGTCTGCACAGGGTGTGAATTGCGCAGGAGCGGTTTGCGCAGAAGTGAATTGCGCAGGGGTTACTTTGCGCATGGCTGGATTGCGCATGGCTAGCTTGCGCCAGCGCAGTCCAGCGCAGCGCAAAGTGCTGGCCAAGTGACTGCGCAAACGGCCTTGCGCTAAAGAGCACAGGCCAGGGGTGCGCAATCGGCCATGCGCTAAAAAGCGCAAGGCAGGGGGCTGTTCTTCCTGGCCGAGAGCAAGTCCAAAAACACCAAGAACTTCAATTCTTCATATTTTTGTCAAATCAAAACCAAATCTAGATTTTCAAAGTTCTAACTTGAGTAAAATTGAATTCTCTTCCACATGGAAGCATCAAAACAAGCAAAAATCAAAGTTTAATAGATCAAAACCAAGGATTTCTGAAAATGGTTAAAACCTAGATCTAGAAGAATGAAAGCTCCAAATCACAAAATTCCAAGTTCTAATGTTGATCTACATGTCCTAATCTATCAAATGGACAAATAAAATTGGGTGCTTATTTGTTGGCAAGGTGCACTTGCCTATTGGTTGGGGGAGTTGTGTGGAAGAATGAAGAAGAAGAAGTTTGTAAGAAATAAATGAGAGAATAAAGAGGAGAGAGAAAAGTAGGTGGTGTTATAAAGTGGGGGAGTTGTGGTGTGTTGAGGGAGGAGTGTAGGTTAAGGTGTTCCATTCATGATGAACCAAACTAAACCAACTTTCACAAAATAAAATCAAGCCATGGTCCAAAATCCATTTACGAGAAACCAAAATCCGCAAGTCGAGAAAATAAAATACGTGCCAAAATCAAATTACGAGTACAAATACGAAATACAGGAAATAGGGGTGACAGTTGCGAGCTTGCACTCTAGATTTTGGAGGGCCTTGGGAGAGTCACCTTCACTTGGTCGAGTTCTCATACAACAACAGTTATCAAGCCAGTATCCAGATGGCGCCATTTGAGGCACTATATGGTAAGAAGTGTAGATCGCCACTAGCATGGGATGATATCGGGGAAAGGAAGATGCTAGGCCCAGAAATGATTATCCAGACGGTTGAAGTGATTAAGGGAATTAGAGAGCGACTTCGTGTTGCGCAGGATCGGCATCGTCATTGGGCGGACCAGCATCGTAGGCCGTTAGAGTTCTCTGTTGGGGACCACGTATTCTTGCGGATCTCACCTACTCGTGGGGTCATTAGATTTGGCGTTCGCGGGAAATTGAGTCCGCGGTACGTGGGCCCATTCGTTATTCTTGATCGGATAGGCGTTGTTGCTTATCGTTTATCCCTCCCACCTTCGTTACGAGAGGTACATGACGTGTTTCATGTATCTCAATTACGTAGGTATGTATCAGACCCAAGCCATGTCCTCGATCATTCTGAGCTGGTTGTTGGTACCAACCTGTCTTACGAGGAACAGCCTGTGTCCATTTTGGACCGAAGAGAGAAGATACTCAAGAACCGAACAATTAGTCTTGTACGTGTTGCTTGGGGTCATCACTCCTTGGAAGAGTCAACGTGGGAACGTGAGGATGATATCCGATCACGGTATCCACACCTGTTTGACTCACAAGGTATATCTTTTTCTGTGTACCTTGATTGTCTTGATTCCTCATGCTTAACCCCTTATGGGTAGAATTGCTAGATAACGTAGATTGTTAAATATAGATATGTTACTTGCTATGGACATTGTAAAATGATTGCTTTATTAAATTGCTTGTACTTAGATTAGTTTAGCCCCGATGTTTCCATCTTGCTTGAATTTGAAATTCCGAGGATAGAATTTTTTCAAGGAGGGTAGAGATGTCACTCCCTGTTCTCGGAATGCGTATTCTAATACGTATATTGCCTGAATGTATTTATTTAGTATTTATCATGTAGTATCCTGTATTTAAATTCCTATAACTTCATGTTAATTAATTATTTGCATTTTATTTTCTGCACTTTATTTTTTTGTAATTCTATTATCTGCTCTTTAAATTTTCATGTTAATTAATTAGCTGCTCTTTAATTTTCATGTTAATTTATTTCCTGTAATTTTATTTCTGTAATTATATTTCTGTAATTTTATTTCCTGTATTTTAATTCCTGCTTTAGTTTTACTTTCGGGTTAGCCTTGTTGGACCCGTGCAACCCGACCCATAGAACCCGGCCCAACTCCCACCTACCACCATCTTCCTATTTAAAGCTTTCATCTCTTTCTCTCTCCTCATTACTTCATTCTCACCATTACTTCTTCTTCTTCCTCTCATTACTCCCCACCACCTACCAGCAGCAGGAGAAGGCAAGTGCAAATTTGCTTCTCAATCACCCATTTTTATGGTTCATTTGTCTTCTTCTCGTGATTCCAAGAGAGATTAGTTCTTAGCATTTTTGATTTCTACGGCTGGTTTTCTCTAGATCTAAGTTATAGTATTTCGGCTATTCATGGGTTCTTGATCCACCAACTTAGCGTGTTTTCGGAACAGAGAGTTCATGTGGTAGAACTGCTTGTCAGTCACGCTCACGTTCTTACGTGTCAGCATGTATTTTCAGTCACGCACACATCCTTGCGTGCGTGTATTTTCAGTCACGCACACATCCTTACGTGCGTGTATTTTCAGTCACGCACACATCCTTGCGTGCGTGTATTTTCAGTCACGCTCACGTTCTTACGTGTCAGCGTATATTTTCAGTCACGCTCACGTTCTTACGTGTCAGCGTGTATTTTCAGTCACGCTCACTCTGTGCATGCGTGTATTTTCAGTCACGCTCATATCCTTGCGCTTGCATGCGTGACTTTTTACGCTGTGTCTTGCGTGCGTGACTTTCACGCTCCCATCTTTGTGGTTGCATGCGTAACTTTTCCCGCTCATGTCTTGTACTAGCGTGCGTGACTTTTCACACTCACGCTGTACTTGCATGTGTGACTTTTTACGCTGCGCTTGCGTGCGTGACTTTTCACTTCACGTTAAGCCAGCGTGAATTTTGTATCACTTTTCACGCTCATGCTTACCAGCGTGTATTACTTTTCACGCTCACTCATTCAGGCTAGACTTGGCATACTTTTTACACGCCTGATTCTTGCGTGACTTTTGGCTTTAGCATAGACTTGCTTGCGTAACTTCCTGACCTTGGTGTTTCTATTTGTGTTATAATTTATTCTTTTAATGTTGGCCTGATAATTCTCCTATTATATCCTTACGCCTTTTTGCATAAACTCGATAATCATAGCAGGTTAATATCTTAATACATATGATTGTGTCTTGATTGGTTCATGATACCCAGTAAGACTAGAACTTGACCTTGAGAGTTATAGACTCAACCCTATTTAATGCTAATGACTTTCATGCCTTGTCACCATTAATGACGATGGTTATCTTGACTAATTTGATCATGCGTTCCTAGTTGGAACTAAGAGACTGGTTAGTCGTCTTATTGAAATGAATGAATGAGACACGTTCATATTATGAACTATTGCAATCGACTGGCTGATCTCACATATTGACATACATGCACATGCAGGCTTCAATCTATTTATTTATTTATTTATTTTCTACAAAAGAAGCATGTGTACTTTATGATCAAGGCATGATTACCGTGGTTAGATTTGACTGTTGCATTACGCTATGTAAGACCTGCAACCTAACCGCACTGGTATCGTTGTAGAGTTGTGCATATCGTACCCCATACGAAAGTACTCATTTGAATGACCATGATCCACGGCATGGGATTTCACTCAACGTAGGGACTATTAAGTTAAATAAAATAATGATTGCATGGAGAGAATGGATTTCCGAGTTCTTACATGGCAGCCCCCTTGGGACGAGTACCCGACGGGCCGGCTAGTTTCCACAGATACTGTAAATCTGCCACACGGGCAGGGAACAGTATCTGCTTTTATTATTATGGTATATTGTATATTGACGGGCGTCCTGCAAGGACTCGTCTAATTCATGCATGGCGTACATGATTGACTGGATAGACTAGCCTTGCTCGCACATAGTAAGAACTGAGGAATCCCTAATTGCATAATTCCAGGATAACTTGGGACTCATAATAGCAAGCCATAGAATTTGATTGGCCGTTCAAGATGATTTGTTTGTGTACTGTACTACTCTGTTACCTAACTGGGATGATCAGAATGTCAGGACATGACGGGCCAACTTCTGTCCTTGTTTGGTTGGGAGGTTGGTTCGAAGTGTCGTGATGTGATGTGAATCCTAGTAGCAAACAGAGATCTATTATTATATTCTTTTACTTACTGGTGTATGTCCTTCATATCGTCCTTCCTTGTGGTACTTGCTATTAGAGGTCTAACCTCTCTGGTTTTGCATGGCCAGATTTAGAGCCGGTTCCCGAGGATCCAGCTTACTTCTACCTCCAAGATGGTCAATACTAGAGGCATGATTGCAGGAGGACTCGAGTGGGTTCCTTACTTCACCGCTCGTTTTGTTATTTACCTTTATACTTAGCCGTTTGGCACCGACATATTAGTCGGATTGTCTTGTACTTACTTTTACATGATTGTAATTAAGTCAGACTGCAGCTGATAACAATTGTGTATACTTGCTATATCATCTGGCTATATTTTGTAAAGCCAGATCTCAAGAACATTTTGACTGAGCATTTGGGACGCCTTACTGCTTTACCTTACATGTTCTATATTTCTGTTTCTTGTTTGAATGATTGAGACAATAGATGTAATGACCATGGTAAGACTTTTATGTAGTATGCACCCCCTCGTCTGGTTAGACAGCATTGATCGTATTATATGGTATTCATCTACCCGTAATACGTAGCTGGCTGAGTCACTCCCCCGCTCTCCAGTATTCTGGTTCTGGGGCGTGACACATGTCTTCATGTGAAATTACTTAAATACCCATGATGTTCATGCAAGGTGACAAGTGAGAATTGAGGTATCATGGTAAATTTGTAATTTGCAATATTTACAAGGGCTTATGCATAAATATTTTATTTTAGAATAGAAAAATGGGTTTAATTGAAAATAAGATAATGATAATAAATTTAATGATAAATAAATAAATAAATAATAATAATATTATTAATAATAATAATAATTTTTTTAATATAATTATAGAGAAATAGACAATAAACATAATATTTTATTAGATGGATGTTACACTTCATACTCTCAATTTTGTGTTCTTTAAATTACCAATTTGGTATATAAAATTTATTAGGAATTTAAAGTTTAATAATGATGCGATACGGACACGTGTGTCCAAAGAAAATTTGGACAAGTTGACACGGGTAATTGCAGGACACAACATGGATACATCGACATAAGGAAAATAATTGATGTCATGTGTTAGGCTTGTTTGTTTGGTTAATATTCAAGGATTAATTAGTTTAAAAACTTATTATATATATAGCATATTCCCATTTAATATGGTGGATAAATATACCCAAGTGTTTAATTAAGCTGGAACCTTAAGAAATTAAGTTATAACCACCCCTTGAACATCATAATGCGTATATGTTTATTTAGTTGCCCCCTACTACTTAGAAATAGAAATACAAAACCAAAACTCGACACGTACTCTACGGATATGAAAGTCATTTTGGTTATATTAGCTAGCATATCATCGTATAATAATATTTACAATATCACAAGGATATAATAATTAGTTGATGTCCGGAATTTTATTTTGGTTATTGTTAGATGTTCTTAAAACTAGTAAAAGTAATCTTATGATTTAGTAGACCAAAGTTACATAGACAACCCAGTTTTGCATTTCAAAAAAAAAAAAAAAAGACACAAGGTCGTATCAATCTCTTTTTGGTCGTAATTTAATTTATCCCTTACAATTCGGCATTACAAGTCTTAGGAATGTTATAACGAAATCCTTGTGCTCGTTTTATATATTAGAAAGACTAAAGAAAGATAGGTTGGGTTCCTATATTATATATAATACTAATATGTATAATCCGTAGTCGATATTTTTACTATTTTGAATCTATTTCTATAAAATTCAGCATTTGCATGGTTTAGAATGCTATCCATGTCCGTTTGGAGAATGAAAATATAGTGAGGGATTGAGTAGGCATTTGTAGTATATAGTAGGTTTAAGCGTAGTACTCTAAGGCTTTGTGAATTTCAGAAAAATCAAAATTCTAAATCAATTCTTATGAAAGTATCGTTAAAGTTCGTAATTATTATCCTATGTGAAATTTTTGTCCTAAACATGGAAAGATCAATATCCTACAAATAAGTTAATTGAATAAATTCGTGTTTGAAAATAGTTATATACTCATATTCAATTGATGGTGTTAATTTTTGAATTATTCATGCTATTACAGACTATGTTGTTCTAATATTTTGTTTAGTTGGATTTTGTAGTGAATATTGCAAATCGTTGATTGTTAGCAATAAAAATAAAATTGCCAAGGTAAGAAGCTAGACTTATTTATACTATATGTTATTATTATATATTTAATTGTATGTGTCTCGGTGTTGAGAGTTGCTCCACCGAAGGGGTCGGCGTACCCGGAATTTTATTATTGCGTGGTACCGGTGTTGAGGGTTGCTCCACCGAAGGGGTCGGCGTACCCAGGGTTTTGATTTATATTATTATCTATTGTGAAATTTTCGGAGTCAAAATACAAAGGAGACTCTGCCGAAATTTTTGAGAAATTTCAGAGTTAGCCATTTTAGAAATGTCGAAATGGTCGAAATGATTAAACCCTAGTTCCTGATTTTATCAAAGTTTCTAAAACAAACATAACCCTGAAATCCTTGAAAGTGTTGCCTTAGGGCCCGTTTGGTAAATCGTATTTGGAGGTGGGATTTGGATTTTTATGGATTTGGAGAGAAATCCATGGAATCCTATGTTTGGTTGGAGATGGATTTGGATATGGAATGTATGACAAAATCCAGAACTTGGATTTGGGAGAAAAAAATTAGTTATTCTTTAATAACTTTGTTAAAATATTTATTCTTTAATAATTTTGTTAAAAATTAGTTATTCTTTAATAATTTTGTTAAAATATTTATTCTTTAATAATTTCGTTAAAAATTAGTTAATTAATAAAAAAACTAACTAATAGTTAGTCATCATAATTATATTCTAAGTTAATAATTTATTAATTAATAATTTTATTATTTAATAATTTATAATAATCCTAATTAATAATTTATTACTTTATTAATCATAATTATAATAATTTTATTAATCATGACCATAATCTTAATTAATAATTTATTAATTAATATCCAATTATGATCATAAGTAATAATCTATTAGTATTATTATAATATTAATTAATAATTTGTTAATAACTATTTTATTGTAATCTTAATTAATAATATTTTAATCACGACTAGAATCATATTTTATGATAATTTAATTAATAATTTACTAATTATCATTATATTAATTTATAATTATTATTTTTAAAATATTTAATTTATAGTTAATTAAAAAATAATAATATTTATTTAAAAATTAACTAATCGTTAATTATTAATTCTTAATCATTAATTATTAATTTTATAATTATAATAATCGTTATTTATTTAAAAATTAATTATAATTTATAATTATTAATTATTAATCGTTAATTTTTAATCGTTATTTATTTAAAAATTAACTAATCGTTAATTATTAATTTTATAATTACTAATCATTAATTATTAATTGTTAATTAAAAATTATTAATCGTTAATTAAAAATTATTAATCGTTAATTATAATTTCTAATCGTTATTTATTAATCGTTATTTATTTAAAAATTAACAAATTGTTAATTATTAATTTTATAATTAATTATAACTAATCGTTAATTATTAATTATTAATCGTTAATTATTAATTTTATAATTAATAATAACTATAATTAATTAATAGCTTAATTATTGATCATGACTATAATTTAGTTATTAATCATAAATCCAAATCCTATGTTTGGTTGGAGTTGGATTTTGAAATCCATGATTTGGATTTGGATTTGAATTTTGGATTTCCAAATCCAAATCCAAAATCCAAATCCATTTACCAAACAAGCCCTTAGGCACACAAATTCTAGTTTGACATTTTATTTCCGCTAAGACGGAATCTCCTGCTTAACTTTATTCTCGTTTAACGTGTGTTCTCTATCACACGAAAAACGAGATACAACATTAAAATGTACTTTAACTAAGTTACATTTTGGTAAGAATTGCATTTGGGATGGGAGAGAAAACTTTGGATCACACCTTCAAAATCTTTGCAATATTATATTTTACAAAACTGATCAGTTCCTGTTACCGGCACTCGTATGGCCATATGGGTCTGTCGGGGTGAGGCTTAGCTCACTTCCTATTTTTTTGTTTTCTCTTTTCCATTGGATTCCGAATCCCCGAATTCGGTCCTGTAATATCCAACGTAGCTTGCTCCGATATTATTGAAAAAATTTCAAGTCATACGACAATTGTTATAACACTTGATTCCGATAATTCAGAAAATTACTCATGTGTTATCCTGATTATATCACATCAATATGTGATCCTGATACTAATGGAACGGATAAATCTAAGCACCGCCCATTAAGTATAAACCTGATCCCAGGTAAATAGGATTATTGTTGAGAAAATAGAAGTTGTGTGATCCAGAAGTGTTTCTCTAAATATTGCATTTTCATATAAGATTGTTTGATTGCTTACACATTTATACCTGACACCTGCATTCCTTAGGAAAAGATGTTATTGCGATAAGAAATTTGTATCAATATACCTTTGAAATTATCCTTTCCTTCAATTCAATTTCGATAATTTTATCGTCTTACCTTACCTACTTTACTCCTTTGACTAAGGGCTTGCTCATCGTATTGACGACCTAGTTTTGTTCACTAGATTTTGATGAAGGATAGGAGAGAATGCAGATGCACACTGAAGAGAAGTTTTTATGAATGAGACAAAGAGGAGGTTGACTTGGTATCAACTAGAAAAACTTCGTAACTGGTAATGTAAAAGATGTATTGGGTTAATGGTTGTAATCGGGTAGAATAATAAAATTTTTGTTCATAGTTTAGAATATCCTTTAATCAACCTGTGATTTATTATTCTATGCATCATGTGACCTGTGATCAACCTATCCTAGAACTCTACGGGCGACAATCGCGAATATGGGTACTGGAGTATTCATATGTTGCGTAGCCTGGGGATGTTGTTACGTACTCGGCTCGCCTTATTTTGGGAGCGGGGCGTGACAGTTCTCCTAAGAGAGAGATGAATACTCGTTCTCAATCGAAGTTGATGCAACGAGATGAATGATCGCTCTCAATCGGAGTTAATGCAATGATATGAAGAATCGCTCTCAACCGGAGTTGATGTAACGACTTTGCTGGGGTGATGAAGATCACCGTTGCTCAAAGCAAGATTTGCCCGATTGTGATCTGCTCCCAGGAACCAGCAAGTTCGAAAGAACTTCTAGAATGCTCGATGTCACTTCCTTTCACGAACTCGAAGTACTCCTTTGGACTTCAATAGCGGTGGCATCACTTCTCTCTTCGTCTCTTTATTTTGGCGTAAGTCCTTAATGAAGGCACGAAGAGAGTATTTATAGAGGAGGGTCGAAACCCTAATCCTATTTCTGGCCGTAACTGATTGCAAAAAGATATGAACGAATAATGGAAAGATTTGAATGAATTAAATTCAAATCCCATAAAGATCAGATCTGATCAATTAATTCAATCTTTCCATAACCGCTCAAATCTTCCAATCAACCACATCATCCGCCACCTGCGCCCATAGCCGATCAGCCCGTCAACCTGCATGCGTAGCTGCGAAGCCCGCAACAGCTCGCGGCACCTGCGCGCCCAACGCCCAGTACCAGTATGTCGTAGCCCCACAACACCTGCGCGCTTAACGCCGCAGCCCCGCAGCACCTACGTAACTAGCGCTGCAGCACCTGCGCGCCATAGCCCCGCAGTACCTACGTGCCCAGTGTCGCAGCACCTGTGCGCCTGTGTGCCTGTGTTACGCCCGCGTTGCGACTCGCACAGAGACGAGCGCACGAGCGCATCAACTGCGCACAATGTGCCTTGCGCCGATGCTGACGTGCTAAGTACAAAGTGCGCCAATAAAATGCCACTTTATGCCATTGAGCCCGAGTTCGAGTCCAAGTTCGAGTCTTTAAGCCCCTTCGTGGCTTTGCTCCACAAGAAAATTATCCCATGAGCATGACAAAAATCATAATGCTTCTTTTTTGGTTTTAGCCTTCTTTCCACTAGAAAATGCCCCCATATGGCACCCATGTGCCTCTCCACACTTCATGTGATCTCTCAACAAAAGCAAAGCTTTATATAGAGATACCATCCATTTGGTTTTTTCAATGTGGGACTATCTTTCTACTTTCTAAAGCAAAACACCAACAAGCAAAAACACCAACAATCCCCCACATATCTCTATATATGGGTTGAGCGTTCCCCACAGTGATTGTCCATCATGCATTAGAATAGATATCGCTACGACTTGAATCTTTCCGCATGGGTTAAATGACAGCATGAAACAAGAATGGACTAAGCCTTGAATTATGCACTATAACTACAATTCTTCCCACTCACATAATGACATCAACTGCACTTCTGGTTGCATATTAAAGGCCTTATGCCAGCTTGGTTTCGGTATATGTATCTTGGATTTTTACAAGATTTTCCTCAAGAGACGGCCTATATCTCTTTCCATACACTCTAGGTGAGTTCTTTTAAAGAGTCCTTGGCATGAAGCATTTTGCTTCCTTGCAGTGCTACACTGCTATGACTTGGCCCGAAGCCGAGACCCTGTCTCATGTGGTGTCATACCACCTATAGCATGAGGCCCAGCCTCTTTGTAGTGCCAAAGTACCCAACATGAAGCCTTTCGCTTTCTTGCAGTGTTACGCTGCCATGACATGGCTTACAAAGTCGAGGCCCTGCCTCATGTAGTGTCACCCACTGTAACATGAGACCCAGCCTCTTTGTAGTGCTACCTACCACTCTTCATTATACAGTATTAGGCCCTCTTGCCTATATGCGGTGCTACGCTACTGTGACTTGGCCCGAAGCCGAGGCTTTACCCTCACAAGGTACCTCATGTGGTGTCACCCTACTGTAGCATGGAGTACTATGCTCCTTTGTAGTGCTATGCTACCCGTGCTTCCTGTAAAGCACGCCAGACATCCCAGATGCTTGAGAACTCATTAAGGCTTCCAAGCCATCCTTCCGCATGACTTTGTTCTTTGTAAAGAACGAGCAGTAGACAAAAGTGGTTATGGGTTTATAACCCCGTAACATCCTAAAGGATTTGCCCATTATTCCTGATATTCTTCCAGTCAATGGTCATTCCTTGAACTAAAAGTTAGATGCCTAGTAGAATTCTCTTTGAACTAATAGCATAAAACTTTATAGTAGAATTGCAAAGACATAATATCAGAGTGTCTTCAAGCCCATCTTACCTGTTGTGCGCTTGAAACCTTTGGTGAACGGATCTGCTAGATTCTTCTGACTCCGAACATCCACAACGGTAATGACTTCTCTTTTAATAAGATTATTTACTGCTCTGTGCCTTAGGCGCACAATCCTCTTCTTGCTATTGAAGAGGTCATTCGATGCCACCGCTGCAGTCGCCTGGTTGTCGCAGTATATCGATACCGCCGGTATATGTGCACAACCATTGAAAGATCATACATGAGCTCCCAAAGCCATTCTGCTTCATCCACTGCGGCTGCCAGTGCATAGAACTCATATTCCATAGAAGAGTGAGACAACATAGTCTGCTTCTTCGACTTCCACAATATAGCAGCTCCACCCATGGAGAAAATATATCCTCCTGTGGACCTCTTACTCTCTACTTCTGAGCACCAGCTTGCATCGCTGAAGCCTTCTACTACTTTTAGATCTCCGCAGTAGTGCAGTGCATACTTCTGAGTCCTTTTGAGGTATCTCATAACCCTCTTCACAGCTTTCCAGTGCTCCACACCTGGATTGCTTGTGAACCGACTCAGCATCCCCACGACAAAAGCTATATCAGGCTTTGTGGCAGTAGTTGCATACATCAAACTCCCGATGACGCTTGAATACTCCAACTGTCTGACGCTTTTCCTTATATTTGGCTTTAGCTTCTTATCACACCTATAAGGCATATCGATTCCTGGAAGATCCTGATACCCATAGCGTGTGAGCATCTTCTCAATATAATGAGATCGTGACAATGCCACTCTAGTTTCTGTCCGGATGATCTTTATCCCCAGGATAACATCAGCTTCCCCTAAGTCATTTATGCTGAACTTAGATGAGAGGAACTTCTTTGTCTCAGTGACACTTGCTAGATCTGTACCCATGATCAGTATGTTGTCCACGTACAGACAAACGATAACTCCTCTCCCATCAGCAAACTTTGTGTACACACACTTGTCTGTCTTGCTGACCCTGCAGCCGTTTGATCTTATGACTTTATCAAACTTCTCATGCCACATCTTGGGAGCTTGCTTCAGACCATACAAAGATTTCACCAACTTACAGACTTTGTCTTCGAGGCCCTTGACGACGAATCCTTCTGGCTGTTGCAAGTAAATCTTTTCGGTCAATTCACCATTTAGGAAAGCGGTCTTAACATCCATCCGATGGCTTACCAGCTTATGAATTGCGCTCAGAGCAATCAATATCATGATGGTCATCATCCGAGCTACTGGAGCATATGTGTCAAAATAATCGATCTCTTGCTTCTGAAAAAACCCCTTGGCAACTAACCTTGCCTTGAACTTGTCAACAGTTCCATCAGCCTTTATCTTCTTCTTGAAGATCCATTTATATCCGATTGGTTTTGCTCCTTCAGGCAGATCGACCAGCACCTATGTGTTGTTGGAGGTTATCGAATCGTACTTATCATTAATAGTCTCCTTCCAGAAGATAGCATCTCTGGTCTTCATCGCCTCATCATAAGTAAGCGGATCTGCTTTCACATGATATGTGACGAAATCCTCTCCGAAGTCATTCTGTTTGCTCACTCGCTTAGATACAGGTTCTGTAAGTTCTGGTTCAATAGTTGTTCTTGCAGCAACAACATCTTCTTGGACCACCTCTTTGTAAGGAACTTGAGCCTCCTGTGCATTCACATTGTTCTCCGGAATATCCACAAGAACAATGTTCTTGTGCCTTGCAAACTTATCTTCAAAGAATTAAGCGTTACGAGATTCAATGATATGATTTGACTCAATATCAAGGAACCTTCGAGCATCACTCTTATCAACATAACTCAGGAATATAGTCTTCGTAGTCCTTGTTCCCAGCTTCTGAATCTTCAAATCTGAAATCTTCATGTATGTCGGACACCCCCACACTTGAATGACATTCAAGTTGGGTCTGACCTTGAACCAGAGTTTATAAGGAGTGACTTTCGAAGTTGCATGCGGTACTATGTTCAATATAAACGTATCCGTAAGCACTGCTTCACCCTAGAAACAATTTGGAAGACCCGCAATCAACAACATTGAGTTCATCATCTCTGTTAACGTTCTATTCTTCTTTTCTGCAACACCATTTGATTGAGGAGAGTACGGAGCAGTTGTCTTGTTGATGATTCCATCTTCTCTGTAGAATGATACGAATTCATGAGACCTATACTCACCATCTTGATCACTTCTGAGTCTCTTGAGTTATTGTCCGGTTTGATGCTCGACTTTAGCTTTGAAGTCCTTAAACTTCTCAAACGCTTCGTCTTTAGACTTGAGCAGATAAACGAATGCGTACTTTGAGAAGTCGTCGATGAAAGTAATGAAGTACTTCATCCTGGCCTTTGTGGAGAACTGTTTGAAGTCACAGATATCTGAGTGCACCAAATCCAGAAGATCTATACTTCGGTTTACCCGTTTGAACAGTTTTCTTGTAATATTCGTCTGCGCACAGACCTCACACTTCTCCAAATCCTTACCCCCACATTTGGAGATAAGCCATACACTAGACATCTTGTTTATTCTTTTACAATGAACATGTTCTAGTCTATTATGCCACAACTCAAGAGAATAACCATAAGAAGAAACTGCATTCACTCTCTCCATAGGAGTTACAAGTTGAAGTTTAAACATCCCTTTTGTGCAAAAAGCCTTCCCGAAGTATGTTCCTCTATAGGACATAACGACTTGACCAGCGTTAATGTCCATCCTCAAGCCTGCGTTGTAGAGCAGACTTCCCGAGACCAGGTTATTGGCTATGGCCGGTACATGCTTCACTTCCTGAAGCGTTAGCAACTTCCCCGAAGTCAGTTGCAATACCACCGTTTCGATTCCGAGAACTTCAGCTTGTGTTTGGTTTGCCACCATAACCTTCTCAGAGACAGGTTGGTACATGGTGAACTACTCCTTTGAGCAAACATGACACGAAGCCCCAGTGTCTATCCACCAGTCCGTGGCACTCCCAGCTGAGTCAACCTGCACAATCATAGCGACAAAGTTAGCCTCACCTTGCTCCTTTTATTTTGCTTTTTCTTTACAATCCCTCTTCCAATGGCCTTTCTTGCCACAGTTGAAACAAGTCCCAGGTTCTTTGGACTTGGGCTTGAACTAAGTCGACTTCACCTTTAGATGGTGAACGTCTTTCTTCTTTTGGTAGGGAGCCTTCTACTTCCTTTTAGAACTTCCTCTTTGCACCATGTTTGCCTTAGCCATCTACTTGGATAAGGCGTCCACTTTGAGTTGAGCCCTCAACTCATCTTCAACATGTATCCAGTGCAAGAGGCATTCCAGATCCACCTCCATCTTCTTGCGGTGCATGTCCACGATGAAGTTGCTCCACCCAGGTGGAAGCTTGGCGACAATACCCCCGACGACAAAAGCATCGACCAAGGACATGCCGTCATCTGCCAGCTTCTGATGTAACTTGAAGAATTCCTTGACTTGAGGCAACATGGTTTTGTCGTCCTCAAATTGCATCCTCCAGACCTTCTCGGTCACGTGGATCTTGTTTCTGTTTTCATCTGCCATATAAAGACTCTCTACAGACTCCCAAACGTCCTTTGTATTGACCATCTTTCTGTATGACTCCGCCAGAGAGTCCTCCGAGGAGTTCTGGATCAACAACTTGCAGAGGTTGTTATCCCGCCTCCATTTCGACTGCAAAATCGTGGCTTCATTAACCCTTCGAGCATTTTTATCCTCTGGAGTCAAAGGCTCAGGATCTGTCAACACATAGTCGACGCTCATGAGTTGAAGATGGAGGCTGACCTCTTCCAGACGTTAAAGTGCTCCTTGTCAAACTTCTCAAGTTTAAAACTTGTATCCAGAAGTTATGCACGATTGTTCGCCATCAGATCTGAATCTTGCTTTGAGATTGTTATTCCCGAAATAGATCTTTTGATGGAAGATGGAGATGTCAAACTCTTATTTCCAGAGAGACGAAAAATTTGTTCTACTAAGAGAGAGATGAATACTCGTTCTCAACCAAAGTTGATGCAACGAGATGAATGATCGCTCTCAACCGGAGTTGATGTAATAATATGAAGAATCTCTCTCAACCGGAGTTGATGCAAGGATATGAAGATCACTCTCAACCGGAGTTGATGCAACGATTTTGCTGGGGTAATGAAGATCACCGTTGCTCAAAGCAAGATTCGTCCGATTGTGATCTGCTCCCAGGAACCAGCAAGTTCGAAAGAACCTTTGGAACACTCGATGTCACCTCCTTTCACAAACTTGAAGAAATTCTTTAGAATTCAATAGCAGTGGCAACACTTCTCTCTTCGTCTCTTTATTTTGGCGTAAGTCCTTAATGAAGGCACGAATAGAGTATTTATAGAGGATGGTCGAAACCCTAATCATATTCTTGGTCGTAACTGAATGCGAAAAGATATGAGAAAATAATGGAAAGATTTGAATAAATTAAATTCAAATCCCACAAAGATCGGATCTGATCAATTAATTCAATCTTTCCATAATCGCTCAAATATTCCAATCGGCCACATCATCCACCACCTGCGCCCCATAGCCACTCAGCTCTGTAGGATGTGGAAAATTATGACACGCTGTCATTTTCATCCATACGCTTAAAGACAGATGTCAGTTGAAGCCATACGCTCAAACAGAAGTCATACGCTCAAGGCTATACGCTCAGTTAAGAGCCATATGTTCAGTTCAGAGTTGTACGCTCATTTCAAAAGCCATACGCTCAGTAAATATTTTATTATTTACTGAAGTGACAGCACAGCATATGTTTAAATGAGGAATGAATCTGACACTTCATCTTTCGTGCAAAGAGAGCTGTCACGAGAAAAGTAACCGTCGTATGGGTTTTCGAAGAGTCGGTTTTGTCTTTTACGAGGACAACTCAGCAGCCTTCATAAATACAAAAGCCATCATTACTGTCAGTTTTGACAGTCTGTCAGCCGTCAAATCCGCAGTCACGACGCTCGAGAAGATTTTGTCAGTTATGGGAAGATATGGTGTACCAAAGAAGATTGATGATAGCCACGTGGCCACTTCTCCAGTGAGCGTATGGACCTCACATGATTTCTTGCTAACCAAGCGAGCGTATGATCTCCATACGACTCCTTGCCCATAAAGTGAGCATATGGATTTCCTATGGCACTACGCTGTCCAAGTCAGCGTATAACTCTCCTTCAACGAGGCAGCGTATTACAGCAACCATATCCAGGATTACAGTCAACACACGTTCTCACGTGTCCTGTACCAGTTATCCACTTCTCTAGAAGTTATGCAACGTGGCATCCAGGCCATCAATCTCTCCTGAACATGCTCCACTACTTTCAACCGCACGCTAATGTGTCTCCATCAGAATTCGCCACGCGTCCCTGCAGTTATGCACACGTCAAGTAACTACCTGAGCGTATGCTTAAGGACAGTTATCCTGAACTCTATAAAAAAGAGTTCCTTCATCTTCATCAGACACTACAGGTCATTTTTTTTAGAGAGAACAGAGAGATTGCCCAGTTGCTGTCCAAGTTCTTCGAAGTTCGAGTTTTCTTCATCGCATCGTCCAAGGGATAAAGTAATCGTCTTCTAGATTAGATTCCTACAGTTGTAATTTTCTCAGATACAAAATAAATAAAGTGAATTTATTTATGGAAAACAAATTGGCGACTCTGCTGGGGAAAGCTGTCTCCTCCAACGAGATAGCAACAACTCAATGCGATACTTCGTCGATCGGCTCGACGAAGAAGACGATGGTCGTACAATTCGACCAATCTGCTTACGAAAAAATGCTCAAGGCGAAGGAGGGCCGAACTGCTTCCTCCGCTCTTCCTGCTGCCAAGAAGACGGGACGTTCTGTCTATGTCCCCAAGTCTTCTTCGACAGCCCGAGATGTTCCTGTCACTTCTCACGTTGACAAGAACACATCTTCAACTTCAACAAAGCACACTTCTGCTTCCCTGAACACAGCAACAATGGTTTCCCCTAGTCACGCTGACAAAATTGGTTCTTTAACCAAGTCAGTGTGTCCAAGGAAAACCATCTCTGGACATGTCAAAGTCCCTTCTCCTTCTGCTCTTACGACAGCAGTCGGCTCTTTAGCCATTGATGACTCTGTGCGTACAGCAGTCAGAGGGCAGCATACGGTAAAGTCAGCGTACGCTAAGCAAAAGCCAGCGTATGTTACCAAGAAGGCAGCGTACACTGAGCAAAGACCAGCGTATGCCAACAAGAAGGCAGCGTACGCTAAGCAAAAGCCAGCATATGCTAACAAGAAGTCGGCGTATGCTGACAGATACAGTCCTTTGACTGATTCTCAAAATCAGACTGGGGGTTCTCTTTCACAGAACCTACAAATGATTCCTCCACAACTTGCGCATCTTGTGCCAACCAAGGAGAAAGACTCTTTAGTCGATTCCTCTACTTCTGAGGTCTTTACCTCTGGAGTTAATTTGACTAGTACTTTTACTAGCTCAAACAAAGGAAAACGCCTTTTGGCTAATTCCTCTAAAGATGGATTATTACCGACTCCTAGTCGGAATAATACTCATCTCCCTTCTCTCAAAATTTCTCGATCTGAGAAAGGCAAGTTACAAGTATCCAAGACTGATACCAAAGTCATATCTCCCACGGATCTTCGTAACAAGCTTAATCAAAATCACCACAGTTATGCTTCTGGTATTAAAAAGTCTTATCAAATTGAGACAAGTGTACTAGACCCTGATGTTGAATATGCCAGGAACTATGTGGCTCAAATTAATCGGTCTCTATACACTCAAGAACCAAGAAGACAGAAGAACAAAAGACAAGTTTCTACACAGAAACTATCTTCCAGTACTTCCCAATCTATCCCTACAGATCTCCAGGAATATTTACAAAACAAACGGAGAATCGACACTCCATCTGGCTATGACATTGCCCATATTCGCCATGAAAAGCATGGTTGTGACTTCCAACCTCGGGTTGTCATCCAATGTTGTTGTTCACCAAAAAGACGGTCTATTTTCGAACCGATCCAATATGAACCAACATCAGATGAAGATGAACCTCTTTATGCTTTTGTCAACATGACCTCCAGAAATATTGGGGGTAGAATCCGGTCTGACGCTATATCAGATTCTGAAGATGGTGTTTATCTTGGCACCCGATCCAGGACCGGAGCCTTGGCCAGAATCTCTTCTTCTTCTCATCCAAGTAATAATCCGGAGATCACGGAAGATTTCCTTGGAGAGTCCAACTTTCCGGCATTAACTTCTGTAAACAGTCCCGGGAAAGATACTGATTCTTACAGCGATGATTCAGAGCAAACTGTTTCATCGTCTATCCCTCGAATGATTACCACTTACATGGCAGAAGGTGATCATGAACCTTCGACTAGCAATGAGGCTCATGAACAGAGGATTTCTTCTTTAGAACAACAATTGCGAGCTATGGCAGATACATTGAGTGCTATGCACACTCTAATGCAGGCTCAACAACAGACAGCACCACCAGTGGTATTGAATACCCCTGTTGTTCCAAACCCCGAACCCTCTACTATTTCGGGGGTACAATCTAATGTTCCTGTACAAACCACCCCAAGTCACTCTGGAGCTGGGGGTGGTACATATGCTGCAGTCCCTCCTCCCAATTACACTCAACAAGTCACAACTCTACAATCCTCTGGAATTGTTACAGAAGAGTTAAAGAATCTCAAAACTCAGTTTGAGGCATTCAAACAGAAGGATGGTTTACAAAGGTTAGGTATCAAGCAACCTTACCCGATAGAGTGGAAGCAAGTATCATATCCTCCTAAATACAAGCCTCCGACTATCTCCTTCTTTGATGGGACTACTTCCCCAAGTCAGTTCATTAATCACTTTGAAGTAATGACTGATCAATTGCAACCAAGCGATGCCCTCCTTACTCATGTGTTTGTTGGATGTCTCAAAGGAACGGCTTATGAATGGTACAGAAGTCTCCCTGACGGGTGTATTACTTCATTTGCCGGTTTCAAACAAATGTTCCTTGAACGATTCTACGAAGGGCTCAATGATATGACCATGTCGGCCCTCATAAGAATCAAACAGAAGAATAACGAGACCACTGAGGAATTTATTGAAAGATTCAGAAGAGAAGCCCTCAAAATGCCTCTTGGAACTCCCGATGCTGTTACGATCGACACTTGCAAGTCGAACCTCTTACCAATTATCAGCATGTGGACAGGGTCCACTCAGTTCCAAGATTGGCCTTCATTCATCGTCAGTGAAAGCTGCCGAAGTCAGTGCTGAGACCTTCAAAGGTCTGGGGGTACAAATGGCTCCCAAAGAATCAAATCAGAGTGCTAGCAATAGTACTCGACCCAACAATCACAAAGGGAAAGAAGCTCTTGAAGTCAATCTCCAAAGCAGTAGTCAAGAAGTAAAGACTACCCAAGCTACTTCAGCTCCAACAAATCAACAACAGAGATCTCCTCGGCCGAAAGAAGAATATTCTTTCGATGATGACGATGTTCAGGGTATCTTTGAATGCTTGCTCAAAGGTAATAAAATACAATTGCCAGAAATTAAAAAGCCTGATGAAGCCAATAAGACAGATCATCCAAAATACTGTCCATATCATAGAATGCTGGGTCATACAATCCGGTCTTGCTATGTATTAAAAGGGAAGATTCAAGAGATGATTAAATCAGGAGCTGTGACATTAACACCCAAAGACAAAACAGTCACAGCAAATGTAATTTCAATGCAGTTCGGTGACTTCCCTCCCTTAATGGTGGAAAGTGGGATTGTTCCTATCCCCAAAGCAACTCTCGAAGTTATAAACATCCCACCAGCACAGAATGACGGACTTGTTCCTGTCACAACTAAGAAGGGAGAGATCATGTGGATTCACCCGGATTTAATGACGAAGTTTGAAACGTCTTCCTCTTCTCCTCGGAAGACTTCCTTATCTAAAAAGAAGCTCGGAAAGACTAAGTCATGCAATGTGACTTCTAGTTTCACACCCGATTTTTATCTAACCTCTACTTTCATCTCAGCAGGAAATTCACTCCATACGGAAATAAAATCTGTATCTCAATTTGAAGATAGGTACAAGCCTGCTTTCCATCTATATAGTTCACAATCTCGTGAATTAATGGCAAAGATGGGCTATGATCTAGCCACTGCTCCTGGTCTGAATTCAGGCAAGGGACTCCGAGCACCTTTTGCCCTCACTATGAGACATAATCAATCTCGTGTTGGTCTCGGCTTCTGGGACGAAGCTCTCATCAAGCATAAAAGAACCAAAAGCAAGATGAAGAATTGCAACATGGTTTCGATAGATCCTGAACCAGAATCTGAAGTTGAAGTTCATGCTAGAACTCGGTCAGGAAAAATATATCTCAAAGATTATGCTAACACTTCTGGAGAAACCTCTGATGTCCCTCCGGCTACAGCCCAAACACCAGTCTCTACTGAAGAACCTTCAAATGTTCGTGTCGAGACAGTTCCATCTAAACCAACAACAGCTGACAAGGGCAAACAACAAGTCCGCTTCGACAAACCATTGAAGAAATCATCCCCTACAGGACTTGAAAAGCCTTATAATTTTGATATATTGGCTCAACTAGCCAATACACCAGCTAAATTGTCAATCTTCGAACTCTTACGTCTCTCTAAAGAGACTCGAGAAACTTTGAGTGAAGCACTGTTACAAGCAGAAACCTGCTTAACTCTCCTCAAGAAGTTGGAAACAGAACCTGTCTCTCACTGCCATAATGTATTGGAATTTATTCCAAACATTATCTTTACGCAGGACGATATGCTGCTAGAGGATAATCGACATGATCGTCCTTTATATCATACAGGATATATTGATTCTATGAAGGTTGATCGTTTACTGATTGATCCAGGATCCGCTCTCAGTATTATGCCAAAGGCTATGTTAGATGCATTGAAGATACCTGTGCATAGTCTTTCCAGCACTATCACTACCATCTTGGGATTCAATCAAGGAAAAAGTGAGCCTTTAGGTAAGATTCGCCTTAAATTTCAAATAGGCGATCTTCGTACTAAGGTTACTTTTTACATCATCGACAATCATGGTTGCTCGTACAATGCTCTATTGGGGAGACCTTTCTTGCATGAACATAATATTGTTCCTTCAACTCTTCATCAATGCTTCAAATATGTTGATGATAATGGAGAGGTTCAAAAAGAAGTGGCAGATCTTTACCTATTCAAAGGAGTCGAAGCTTACTTCAATGACGCTCGCATGTACAAAGATGAATACTCGAAAGTCTTACAAGCTATGGATAATGAAGATGAGACATCCAAAGTTGACACCTTTATTATTCCTGTAAAAGGGCGTATTACTCCTCCACAGTCTGTTAAAACATCTGAAGAAGGCTCACTGATAATTCCGGTCAGTGGACGTACTACTTCATCATCCGCCCAAGGCTCACTGATAATTCCTGTCAGTGGACACACTACTGTACCATATTTCCAAGCTTCACAAAGTTCGCTGATCATTCCTGTCAGTGGACGCATTACTCCCCCTCCATCTTCTCAGGCTAGATCAGATACTCTAGTCATTCCAGTCAGTGGACACATTACTTATCCACGGTCTTCTTCAAGGGAGCTCACCTTTTCTGAGCCTTTTATTATCGATCTTAATCGAAACAAAAATTCTAACTGTTCTTCTTCTTCCCCCTTTGTCATTAATCTGACTAAGTCTGATAAGGCTCAGCCTTCTGTTGTAAATACAGCATCTAGTATTAATGAAGCATCTCCTTTGCAGTATATTGATGTTTGTAGTTATGTACAAAGTTATTTACAATTGCTAGATAGCTTAGAGCCACTAACTATAGGGGTTGTTCAAGCTCTTCATACAGACGTATCATTAGACTCTATACAGAAATCATACTTTGTGGTCCCCAGTCGAAAGAAGGAAGAAAATCCAATATTTTTCTATAAAGGACCTCAGAATCCTCCTAATCTGGAGGAGGATGATATAAATGACGATATTAGAAGATTACAGCTACGTCGCTACAGTCAGCAATCCAAAAATATCATCAAGAATATGGGTTATGATTTCAGAACCAGTCTTAATGGAAAAGGAAGAAGAATGCCTGTTCGAATTCCTCCATTAAAATACGGAAGGACAAAATGTGGTTTAGGTTACATTGCTCCCACCCCTTTTATCAACATAGTTCATGAAGAGTCAAAATTCAATAAAGACGAACAATCTGAAAATGAACGATCTGAGTCTTCTGATTCCCTTTCTTGGGATTCTGATACGAGTGTTGGCGATCTTCATCGCTCTATTCTATCCATCAATATGGTCTCTGTTGATGGCCCACAAGAAAATGGTGAAGATGAGGATGATTTTGAAATATCACCTGAATCAGAACAATGGGCTCAAAGATTAGATAATCAATGGGAATTCAGGTTCGAATAGAGGGAACCTCCTACTGAAGATAAACTGATCCAAATTGATGTTGGTGAAGAAGGTTCCCCTAAACCAATATTCATCAGTGAGAGTCTTTCAGAAACAGATAAGCAAGATATGATCAAGCTTATTCGTGATTACATCGATGTCTTCACCTGGAGCTACGAGGATATGCCAGGACTAGATCCGAAGATCGCAATGTACAAGCTTAATATTATGCCAAATGCTAAACCGGTCAAACAGCAACAGCGACGATTTCATCCAGACATTATGGATGCAATTGAAGCTGAAGTCAACAAGCTTATGGCTTCCGGATTTATCAGAGAGGAACAACATCCTGAATGGGTAGCTAACATCGTTCCTGTCTTCAAGAAGACCGGCAAGATCTGAGTCTGTATAGACTTTCGTGATCTCAATGCTGCTTGTCCTAAAGACGAGTTTCCTCTTCCAATTACAGATGTAATGATTGATAACACATGTGGTTTCGAACGAATGTCATTCATGGATGGGTATTCGGGGTATAATCAAATCAAGATGTTTCCAGATGACGAGAGACATACTTCTTTCAGAACACCGATCGGTACATATTATTATACAGTGATGCCGTTTGGTCTCAAAAATGCAGGAGCAACATATCAACGAGCAATGAGCACTATATTCCGTGAACATCTCCGAAAAATAGTCGAATGCTATGTTGATGATATTGCAGTCAAAAGTCGACGAAAGGAGGATCATATCCAAGATTTGAAGACTATATTTGATTTAATGCGTCAGCATCAACTTAAAATGAACCCTACTAAGTCCTTCCTAGGCGTCTCTAGTGGCAAATTTCTCGGCTTCGTCATTACCGCTAAAGGTATACACGTGGATCCCGAGAAGATCAAAGCCATCCAAGAGATGCGTCCTCCACGCACCTTAAAAGAGCTACGAGGATTTCAAGGGAGGATTGCTTATATCAGGAGATTCATTTCCAACTTATCAGGACGCTGCAGACTATTCCACAAACTTCTGAAGAAAGGTATATCTTTCATCTGGAACGAAGAATGTCAAAAAGCATTTGACGACATCAAACAGTACCTCATGAACCCTCCAGTTTTGGTACCTCCCATCTCGGGAATACCATTTCTCCTATATGTTCGAGCTATGGATCATTCTCTTGGTACATTACTCGCCCAGAAAAATAAAGATGGTCATGAACAGGCCATTTATTATCTCAGTCGCACAATGACAGGCGCTGAACCGCGTTATTCTCCAATCGAGAAAGAATGCCTAGCATTAATGTTTGCTGTTCAGAAAACGCGACATTATATTATCGGTCAGACGATTCACGTTATTTCCAGAGTGAATCCACTCAGGATTATGATGAAGAAACCCGGTATTCTCAACTCTAGACTTGCTAATTGGGGAATCTTGTTAGCCCAATACGACATGCATTATATTTCTCAGAAGTCGGTTAAAGGACAGGCTCTTGCTGATTTTCTAGCAGCTCATGCAGTCCCAGAAGATTCTAAATTATATGATGAGATTCCCGATGAAGTTCTGGATTCAAATATGGTTTCTGAAGAAGTCCCTACCTGGCGTCTATTCTTTGATGGAGCATCTAGAATAGGTCCTAACGGCGATATTGTCGCCGGAGTTGGAATTGTTCTTGTATCCCCAGAGGGATTAACTATTCAGAGGGCTTATTCTCTGGATCAATCATGTTCAAATAATGTTGCAGAATACAATGCGTTGCTCATTGGTCTTCAACTCGCTAAACATCTGGATGTTCAATATTTAGAAGTTTATGGAGACTCTAAGCTTATCATCAATCAGATCAGAGGAACGTATGAAGTTCGTCATCAAGATTTGATACCTTATCATCGAACAGTACTCTCTATGGCCTCCTCCTTTGAAGGTTTCTTTATTGAACATGTTCGACGAGCCTATAATGCAGAAGCTGATGCTTTGGCTAATCTTGCTGCTGTATTAGCCATACCAATCAGACGTCAGCAAGTGATAGTGGTTTATAACCGAGAACTATTCTGCGTTGAAAATAATCTAGCTTTGGCTTTTTCCCATAATCCAGACGAAGATTCTCTCAACTTTGATGCTGAATTAAAGTTTGACAAAGTGTCCTTGTCTTCTTCCGATTCTACTATGGAATATGTCTTTTCTAACAAAATAGACACCGTAACTGAAGACTGGAGACGTCCATTTCTGGACTTTGTGTTGTATGACATACTTCCTGATAACCCGAGTGAAGCAGCATCTATCCGGCGCCGGTCTCTCAGATTCTATTATAATCATACTACGAAGACACTATATCGTCGAGCCTATGATGGTCTTCTCCTTCGATGCATCGCTGGTGAAGAAGCACAACAGATAATCCATGAAGCACATGATGGCGTCTGCGGAGCTCACCAGCCAGGTCCAAAACTTCAAGATCGTATCCGACGTATGGGTTATTATTGGCCCACGATGGTAGCTGATACCATTCAATATGCTCGGAAATGTAAAGCCTGTCAAATTCATGCAAACTTTATTCATCAACCATCGGAGTTCTTACACCCAACAGCGGCATCATGGCCCTTTGAAGCTTGGGGCATGGACGTCATCGGTCCTATCAATCCACCATCATCAAAAGGACATCGGTTTATTCTAGCAATAACTGATTACTTTTCTAAATGGGCTGAAGCAATCCCGTTATCTGAAGTCAAGACTTCTAATGTTATCAACTTTGTCAAACATCATGTCATCTATCGATTTGGTGTTCCTCGGCATATTATCCATGATAATGGACCACAGTTCGTCAGCCAGAAATTTACTCGATTCTGTGATGATCATCGGATTAATAATCTGGCTTCTACAGCATATAATCCAGCAGCCAATGGACTAGCAGAAGCTTTCAATAAAACAATCATCAAACTCTTGAAAAAGTTCGTTTCTTCCAATAAATGTAACTGGAGTGAGAAGCTTGGTGAATGTTTATGGGCTTATCGCACCACAGTTCGCAATACGACCGGATGTACACCTTTCTCTTTGGTATATGGGTGTGAAGCTGTTCTTTCCCTCGAGATACAAATTCCTTCTTTGAGAGTTGCAATCTCCAATGAATTTACAACAGAGAATAATGATCGACTTCGACTTCAAAAGCTGGAAGCTCTAGATGAAAAGCGATTGTATGCGCAACAAAATATCGAGCTATATCAAGTCCGAATCTCAAAAGCTTTTAATCGGAAAGTCAAAGTCAGAACATATCAGAAGGGAGAATTGGTCCTTACTGTCAGACGTCCGATGACCATGACACATATGAGCAAAGGCAAATTTGACGCGAAATGGGAAGGCCCATTCGTAGTAAATAAAGTCTTCTCTAATGGAGCATATCAGCTTGCCTCTATGGACGGGAAAGTCACGATGATGCCTATCAATGGCAAATTCTTAAAGAAATATTATGTATAAATTTCATCAATATATATAATATTTTCATTACTCCCCAGCAAGTGTAAAATCAAAAATTTATTCTTCTCTACAAAAGCTATTTCGATGTCGTTATCCCCAGCGGAAACTGATATTCTACCATGTATCATTTTCCCAGAGAATTTGATATTTTGTCTTATTAGATTCCCAGTGGATTTAATAAAGATCTTGTATAGAAAATCATGTCCATATCACCTCTGAATTTTCTATCTCAGTATGTATCATATTTTTTATCATATGAAAATGATATTTAGTCTTTTGATTTCCAAGTTCAAAGATCGTGGAAAATAGAATCCAAAGATATCTTTATATCTGAATTCTATTTTCT
This sequence comes from Iris pallida, assembly GCA_029216955.1. Classification (NCBI taxonomy): domain Eukaryota; kingdom Viridiplantae; phylum Streptophyta; class Magnoliopsida; order Asparagales; family Iridaceae; genus Iris; species Iris pallida. The sequence continues at coordinate 1,782,269 of JANAVB010044619.1, forward strand.
CTCACCAGTATTAAACTAAAATTACCTTTGGTTTAATATCATGATAGAGTTACAAAGTTTATTTGTATATTCTATTCTACTGAAATATGTCATGTATCATTTACCTCTGAACATGTTTTCTACAAAAATATCATCCACAAAATTGAAGTCAAATAAAGATATTCATTTCAATCAAACTCAGAACATTGATTACAAATGGTATCAAGACTTCAATATATGATAAATGTAAAAAAAATCTATTTAGGAGGAGCGATTATCTCCTGAATATGAACAATTACATTATTCATCTTCTCATCATGGGCTTTCTTGAGACGCTCTGCTGTTTCAGATACAATCATCCGTTGATCATATTCCGCAACAATAGAACTTCGGCGGTTGGTCTCTTCAATCTGATGGGTTTGCATCTGTTCCCGCTCTTCCTGTAAAGATTGATAACGTTCAGCTTCAGATTGACGATCAGCTGCAATCTTTGATCGTTCTTCTTCCACGGAGGCAATTTGTTTTTGGAGACGAGCTAGCTCTTCCCTCAACTTTCTAAGATCTTCAGCCCTTGACGATTCATCTTTCTCTAAATGCTCCATATTCTGACGAGTATTTAACATCTCTTCGTCTTTTGCCATTAATTCCTTAGAAGACTGAACGAGGAATTCTGTCAGAGCAATATGTTGAGCTTGAGCTTTGCTCTCCAATTGAGAAATTTCAGCTGCAGTCAGAGACTCAACATCCTCCTTCTTAATCTCCCAATATTTTTGGATGTTGGCTTCTAAATCATTTAAGAGATGTTCAAAGAAGACACATTGAGCCTCATAACCAGATTGTCTCAAGGCTGAACATGGGAAACTAGTCGCCTCTCGAAGACTCGAAAAGGGCATAGTCTCATCTTTCATAAGTCGCCTCGAATATGTATCCAGATATGTATAAATAATATCTGAATACATCCCCATGACTTTGGCTATCCCTGTGTCAAAACTGGGAGTCGCTACAATAATAGGGGAAGGAGCAGGAGGAGCTTCTATTCTTGGAGCTGAAGTTAGTACCTTTGGAGAACTCGGCAGATGGGAACTCCCCTCACCCACCTCAGTTTGAACAAGTGGGGCTTGAGTAGAACTCATAGCCGGTGCAGTTCCTACAGCTGTTGAAATAAAAGAAGCATGATCAAAACCAAAAGATAATAAAGCAGAGACAAGATAAAACTTTGATGAATAAAATATTACCTGGAGTTGGTTCATATTCAGTCTCCTTCGGATCATTCAATCCGGCTCTTAGTCTGTTCAGAGTACTTTCTGACATGGGATTTATTTCACTGCTTCCCGCCCCAGAAGTACTCGGAATTTGAACTTCAATTTCCAAATGCCTCTCCGGCTCTGGTGTCAACCCAGAGTGTTGACCAATGGTCTTCAGTACATCTATTGGTATTTTAGACAATGATTCATCGTCTATCTCCATGTCTTCTTCTCCAGAAGAATGAGACGACGGTTCATAGTCAACTTGTTCGCTCTTTGAAGCTTCAACAATTGGATTGAGAGGAGTGGCTTCCTTCACTGATTCTCCCGAAATCAGTAAGTCATTAGCCGTTTCAGTCTGATGCTCGGCCTCTACCGCAGGTTGACTAATTTCCTGTGCATTATCGGCTATTGGTGGAACTGAGCCTACATCAAAATGTCTAGAAGACCCAGCAGTTTCAGGAATATCTTCTTCTTCTGTCTTTACAGAGAAATCAAAAGTAGCTTGCTTTTCTGCAGCCAATCGCATAGCACGATCTGTGGGACTCTCTGCATCCAGACAAATTACGGATTTAGTTTTTGAAACTATTACTTTCCTTCCTATTCTTCTGGTTAAAGGAACAGTAGGATAAGTGTCTAATGGATCACTACCTGTTTCATCAATATTTCTGGCTCGTTCAGAAACAGGAGAATTCCCGGGAATAGAAATTCCTCCGCGACTTCGAGTCTCTGCTCGAGTAGCTCTTTTTGCGGCAGGACCCGCAGTACCTTTACTCCTCTTCCTCTTCGGTGTATTATCAACAGATATACTTTCTTCAGCACTCCCGATAGGCACATGCAATGGTTGATGAAGGTCATCAGAGAAGAAAGTTTCCAAAACATCATCATCAACTTCATCGGTGGCCAGAGGATCTTCTTTGTCGTGACAATCCCTAGGCAAGGCGGATTTAGTTGATTTCTTTTCAACATGAATAAAGCTTTTACCTAAGATGCTAAATTTTTCATCAAAGGTATTAGCTGATACATAAAATCTGGCATAGGACGCCAATATCTTAGCTCCTCTCCGATAGTTGACCGGATCTGGCATAGAAAAGGTAGCCCCTGTACCTTTGGCAATGTAATATAGCCAAGCTCTGGCACCATCAACCAACCCGCCTTGATGAGCAAAACACGTCGTTGCATTGCCCACATGCAACTGATCGTAACCAAATTGACGAGCAAATCTGCTCGGAAGATATGGCTCTATATATGTGATGTTGTCACGGCGGCAAATTAAATGAGATGGCCTGATTCTCTTTAGCCATTCATGTTGGACATCATCCAACTCATTAGCACCAACGCCGTCAATTAATCTCCCGAGCATGGTCTCATAACCAATAGGGGAAGGAACACAAGCGAAGCTCCAGAGTTCTCCCCTGTTCAAGATGGTTCTGCAATCAGTTAAAGTATCATATCTCTATTTCGGTATATGCTTGTACCTTTCAAGGAAAGTGTCATCTGGCCTAGCCATCCCAGCACTCATCAGAGATTCAAAATGAAGAAGCAGCCATCCAAACAAGTATGTAAAGGGCATTTCTACCCGGAGAAAGGACGTCAAGCTCTTCCGTGCCAATTCGAACATCCTATCTGTGTATGCCCTTAATCCGGCATTCAGACGGCAGGTTATTGCCGTTAATAGATCCATTTTATACCCAAAAACTAGACGGACTGCTGCGAAGACGACTCCTCTGTGCATCCTGTCTGCCGAACAGGTGCCAGGAACTACGAATTTCCTCAGCCAAAGAGATATGAAACCGGCCAGATGACCTTCATCGGACAATTCTCGGCCACCCTGCTTAATATAGGTTTCTAATCTATCACCGGCCTTGTAGCTGTTGATGTCTTCTTCGATGACAATGTCATCATGATTCCCGGATTAATCTGTTAATCTCGGCTTGACTCAAGGGTTTGAATTTTTCGACATACTGCTCGGTCTTTTTCTTCTTTTGGACTTCGTCAGTGCGGCCTTGAAACAAATAAGCCATCCACTTCGAAGAATAGCAATTGGAGTCCCCCTCTCCACCTTGTCCCTTATAAAAAGCTTTACAGATGCTGTAATGACACATTAATTCTTCAAATACATAAAGAATTAGTGGGTTGGCTGCAGAAATCTTATTCATTTCGTCAACAAAAGGGATATATTCTTCATATGACAAATCTGCCGTGGGTAGCTGAGATATATATGCCATTTCATGAAGGGCGAATCCCATCTCGCCCTTTGGGGTCATGAAGGTGCCAGTCCGATAGTTATATCTCTCCGCTAATGCCAAAAACAGATCCGGGTTTGGTTTGAAACCATAAGCAGTACACTTAATGGCATCATATAAACCTATCGCCTTCAACTGTGCACCGAAGTTCCGCAAAATCCATCTCACTAGAGCAGTCCATCTAGTGTTCTCTGGATTTACTAGACCAGTCAGCCTCATTGACTGTTTTGGGTAAATGGCATTCTTTAATTGAACAAATTCATTGGCAAAAATTGGGACTCTGACTGGCTTCAGCAGTGCCGAGTCCTCAGGAGGGATGGTGGCAGGTAACAGTCCTCGCAGAGATGTGACATGTGGTTCAGTACCACTGCGGAACCTTCCTTGACGATATCCAATCCACCCAGCCTTAGCTTGTCGGGATGGAGTAATATCCCACTTCATCTGTCTTTGCTGGCCCGAATGGAATAAACGGGCTATGTTGATACTCTTTGTCAAACCAGTCAAATACATAGGCTAATTTACATCACCATCCCTATAGTAACTGTATGATACTTTGTCCAGAGCAGGCTGGGAATTCATGTCAATAGCATCTCCAAAAAGGAATGCTGGCTTCAAATGGGCAACACCATCTACACTTTGTAACGGCAGTCCACTCATTAGGTTCAGCAAAGTATCATCCTCCTGATTGGTCAACAGAGCTATTCTTGTGGAAGGTCCGTCAAATTGGGGAAAATATACATGTGATAGATCACTTCTATAATTATTTCCCATACTTCCTTCAAATTCTGCTTCCTGAGCCAGAATATCCACTGCAAATGAAGAATAAAGTATTAAAAATCTTCAATGTCAAGAGATGATAAAGTTCAACATACGCTCAGTTTTTACTAAGCGTACAGCTCAACTTACGCTCAGTTTTTATTAAGCGTATGGCAGACTCAAGGTTCAGCATACGCTCAGTTTTCTTTAAGCGTATGGCAGACTCAAGGTTCAGCATACGCTCAGTTTTCTTTAAGCGTATGGTAGACTCAAGGTTCAGCATACGCTCAGTTTTCCTTAAGCGTATGGTTGACTCAAAGTTCAGTATACGCTCAGTTTCCTTTAAGCGTATAACAGATTTTATCTTAAGTGAATGGTTTTTAAAGTTCAGTTTATGATCAGTTTGAGCATATCAGCGTATGGTTGACAAGATGATCATCAAAAGTTTACGCTAACACAGGAGTTAGCGTATCTCAATGAGACAAATTGCCATAGCATATTCTTTTAAAAGATAGTGTATTTTGATATCTCTATCAAAAATACGCGTATCTTACAGATATACGCTCCAAACATACTTTTCGTAAAAACGAAAAATATGGAATACAGCTAAACCCTAAAGAGGGAAGCGTATTTGCTGACGTATTGACCCTAAAGAGGGATACGTTTTCTGAGTTTTGTTCTAACCAGAGCCCTAAAAAGGGAATAGTTATTTGTTCATCATCATCTTCGTCCTCACCATAAAGAGGTTTCAATGGCCGTTCACTGCGTGAAACACGCTGACTGGCCGTCCTCTTGGTAGTGGCAGTGTCGACGGCAGGATGAGATGACTCTTCAGGGGCTTTCCCCTTTCCTTTCGCAGCAGCATCAATCTTGGGTGCCATTAATGGAGATGGAGTTGAAGACGAAGAAGAAGAAGAAAGATCTTGAGTTTCTGAAAGCTCTTTTCTCTCTCGAAGGCAAAAGCTCTGGTAAAGAAATAAAATAGGTGTTGGGAGACTTATTTATAGAAGAAAGAAAGAAGTTCAAAACGGCGGATATTTTCTAAACAAAATCCCTAAAGAATTGCACTGATATTGAGGAAGATAACAGACTCATGCCAGCGTGTCAGGACTCATTCCCACTTTCTGTTCAAAGTAATTTCGAACTTTTGAAACTCATAAAGTTCAAAAACTTTGAAGGGGGTCTTGTAGGATGTGGAAAATTATGACACGCTGTCATTTTCATCCATACGCTTAAAGACAGATGTTAGTTGAAGCCATACGCTCAAACAGAAGTCATACGCTCAAGGCTATACGCTCAGTTAAGAGCCATATGTTCAGTTCAGAGTTGTACGCTCATTTCAAAAGCCATACGCTCAGTAAATATTTTATTATTTACTGAAGTGACAGCACAACATATGTTTAAATGAGGAATGAATCTGACACTTCATCTTTCGTGCAAAGACAGCTGTCACGAGAAAAGTAACCGTCGTATAGGTTTTCGAAGAGTCGGTTTTGTCTTTTACAAGGACAACTCAGCAGCCTTCATAAATACAAAAGCCATCATTACTGTCAGTTTTGACAGTCTGTCAGCCGTCAAATCCGCAGTCACGACGCTCGAGAAGATTTTGTCAGTTATGGGAAGATATGGTGTACCAAAGAAGATTGATGATAGCCACGTGGCCACTTCTCCAGTGAGCGTATGGACCTCAATGATTCCTTGCTAACCAAGCGAGCGTATGATCTCCATACGACTCCTTGCCCATAAAGTGAGCGTATGGATTTCCTATGGCACTACGCTGTCCAAGTCAGCGTATAACTCTCCTTCAACGAGGCAGCGTATTACAGCAACCATATCCAGGATTACAGTCAACACACGTTCTCACGTGTCCTGTACCAGTTATCCACTTCTCTAGAAGTTATACAACGTGGCATCCAGGCCATCAATCTCTCCTGAACATGCTCCACTACTTTCAACCGCACGCTAATGTGTCTCCATCAGAATTCGCCACGCGTCCCTGCAGTTATGTACACGTCAAGTAACTACCTGAGCGTATGCTTAAGGACAGTTATCCTGAACTCTAACAAAAAGAGTTTCTTCATCTTCATCAGACACTACAGGTCATTTTTTAGAGAGAACAGAGAGATTGCCCAGTTGCTGTCCAAGTTCTTCGAAGTTCGAGTTTTCTTCATCGCATCGTCCAAGGGATAAAGTAATCGTCTTCTAGATTAGATTCCTACAGTTGTAATTTTCTCAGATACAAAATAAATAAAGTGAATTTATTTATGGAAAATAAATTGGCGACTCTGCTGGGGAAAGCTGTCTCCTCCAACGAGATAGCAACAACTCAATGCGATACTTCGTCGATCGGCTCGACGAAGAAGACGATGGTCGTACAATTCGACCAATCTGCTTACGAAGAAATGCTCAAGGCGAAGGAGGGCCGAACTGCTTCCTCCGCTCTTCCTGCTGCCAAGAAGACGGGACGTTCTGTCTATGTCCCCAAGTCTTCTTCGACAGCCCGAGATGTTCCTGTCACTTCTCACGTTGACAAGAACACATCTTCAACTTCAACAAAGCACACTTCTGCTTCCCTGAACACAGCAACAAAGCACACTTCTGCCTTTACTTGCTGACATGCCATGCACTACGATACGAAAGTAGCCACGTCTTTCTTCATACCGTGCCACGAAAAGTTTATGCGAAAGTCCTTGTACATCTTGGTGCTTCCAGGATGTAATGAGTACTTCGTATAATGTGCCTCCGTCAGAATTTCTTTTCTGAGTTCGACGGTTTTAGGAATGCAGAGCCTTCCTTTTAGTCTCATTGTCCCATCTTCGACTTCCGCAAAGTCAGTCGCCCTCCCTGTTGAAATCAGCTCGTAAATCTTCTTCAAGAATGAATCGTCTTTCTGTGCGGTCTTTATTTTGCTAAGCAGGCTCGACCCTAGCTTCAACTGCGCTAGGAGATGACTTTATTTCTCTGCATGAGTACGCACTCGAGGCCAGTTTTTGATGCGTCTCTGAATATCTGAAAGCCTTCTGGACCATCTAGAACTGTAAGGATTAGAGCTGAGACGAGCCGTTGTTTCAACTCTTGAAAGCTGGATTTACAGTCGTCACTCCATTCAATTACTACTCCCTTCTAGGTGAGCCGAGTTAGATGCTACGATAGTTTTGAAAAGCTCCGCATGAATCTTCGATAGTAGCCTGCTAAGCCCATAAAACTTCGAATATCGCTAGCCGAGTATTTGCAAAAAATAAAAAGAAAGTTCGATTTCTGCAAACTGAGAAAAAGTACAAAGAGTATAATTAATTTCTGGGGAAGTACAACTATAGGAATCTGATCAAAGACGATCACTTTATCCCTTGGACGATGTGATATCGAAGACACAAGCTTCTGGAGGATGCAACAGCAGTTTTGTAGGAGTTTTTGATCCTTTTTCCTAACAACTGATTGGAAACTCTATTTATAGAGTTCTGGAAATAACTGTTTAGTAGTTATTCTGGGTTGCACGAGCTTTAGGTTGCGTGCCTGTTCACTTGCGCAAGTGGTTGTACCAACTGCTTTGGACGTATGACATCGTTTGAGTGAGATGCCCGTGGTTGTGGGCAGTGTAGTGGGCACGTTCTGCGAAGTTGGTGGCTTGCGCGCCACGTCACCCTGCTTCTAAATAAAAGTTGATCAGGTGGCAACAACTAGCCAAGTTACACATGTGCGCAACTCAACAACTGGCACCTTTGACTGGGTCTTCTGTGCTGCACTGATTAATTCTCGCACCACACAATGACTTGCGCGAGCCATCTGTTTACATTAATTACATGCTGACAAAATATTCTCGAGCGTCGTATTGCACGGGATTCGAATGGATTTTCTTCGACGGTCGTGCTGTCAGAGCTGTCACTAATGATGACAACCGTTACAGCTTCTCGAGGATGCTTGCCACGTGGCACCGCGCAACCTGACGTTGGCGCAACCAATTATTGGCACAACCTAATGGTCTGGCGCAACATAATGATTTGGTGCTACTTGATGATTGCACACTTAATGGGTGGCGTAGCTTGATTTTTAGCCTCTACAAGACCTCCTTCAAAGTTTTTAAAGTTATAAAGATTTCAAAATTTTGTAATACTTTGAATTAGAGGAACTTAACATGGGTTGCGCTAGTTAACTGTTTCAACAAACTCCGAATTTTAAGCGCCAGTTGCGCAACATTTTTGAAGAGAGTTTTTAAGCTATAAATAGCCGACTAAAGAGAACTTTTAACTTTTTATCGAAAGTTAATTCTTTTAAACTCTTTCATCTTCTTCTTCCAAACTCTCGAAGCTCCCCCGACGATCGTCAATGGTCCCAAAGGAGTCTGCCGCTGCCAAGGGGAAAGCCATTGCTGGGTCTTCATCTCGTGCACCACCAATGAGAGCGCCTCAATACGCGCCACCGTCATCAAGAACTGAAAGAGCCAACCCGACACTCGAAGGTGAACGTCGACTAGATTGATCGACTCTTTTTAGGTTTTGGTCGATTTGTGCATCTCATAATGTGCGCTACCTCTTTTTAGAGTGTAGGCATACTTCACAACTTACGCCTTCTCTTTTTAGAGTTTGGTTGCTGTTCACATACTGTTCGTCTTTACGAACTGTGTTGCGCGATTTTCAAATTCGTACTTTCTAATTTTGTGCGAATGCGCATATCAAAAGTAGTGCAACTTGAAATCATGCACAATACAGATGTCGTGCAACGCAGATACTGCACAATTAGATGTCGTGTAACACAAAAATTGTACAACACAAATGTCGCACAACACAGAAGTCGCGCAACAAAGATACTGCGCAACCAGATGTCGCGCAACATAGTAGTCGCACAACACAGATACTGCACAACAAGATGTCGCACAACATAGATATCGTGCAACATAGATGTCGCACAACATAGATATTATGAAACACAGAAGTCGTACAACACAAATATCGCACAACCTATGTCTTTTCTTTGTGTGTTCTGCTCCATAGAATAGAACTCTTTTTGAGACTAACTTTTTGTTATTCTTCTTCTTTTTTGTAGTTGATCTTAGAGAAGACCTTGATGCTGAGAAATATGCTTCAGCTTTCAATGTATCAGAATATAAAGAAGACTTATCTCATGTCTCATATCCTCAATATGATGCACCTGAATCCAGAAGGGCCATTCTCACTGATCAAGAAAGCAACACTTTGTTATGTTTGATGAATGGTGAACCTTTGGAAAGTGTAGATAATGTAATTCATAAGAAATTAGCTTTCCTATTTGGAGATGCAGTGAAGAAAACATCTCAACCAAAGATTAAGAAAGAAGAAAGGATTTATCAATGTAAGGACAAAATTACATATCTAACTAAGATGTCAAGACATTTGTCCTTGTCCCGATATGAATTCTCCAGTCACCCTCGACGGATGGCATAGGACATGACTCCGATTCAACAAGCCAGATTCGAGAAAATATGTTATAAGTTAGGTCCGCAAAGCAAGGATCTGTTTTACAGTACTTCAAGCAGGTACAGTTCTCATTTAAGGGGTTTGAAGCCGAGTTGTATACCTCCAGAAGATTCATCGATGCTTTTTCCCGTCAGGGTGTCCATTTTTGCAAACACATTTGCTATAGCTGATACCCAGATCAGGCCATGCGTTTAACAGGCCTAGTCAACCCAGACATGAAACGTTGGAGCAGCTTAGTGATCTGGATTCTAGATCAGTTCAAGGATAAACTTCTTGAACTAGAACTTTATGAGACCATCTGGACTACTGTTCACGACTTTCGTCCAAATGCTCATATGTTCTTGGCTCTGATTGAAAGATACAATGACAGAACTGGTACCTTCATGACCCCTCACGAAAAATTAGTTTTGCACTTCATGAGATAAAATATCTCTCACACCTTCCAATGGGTAACAACCCATATGAAGAATATGTGTCCACTAATGAGGAACTAGATATCCTTTCTATAGAAAACTCTCAGATGGTGGCTGTATTCGAGGAGCTTCTATGTCATTATAAGATATGCTTCCTTTATTACAAAAGCGCTTCCGCAGGGATTTGTTATACAACTAAGTGGTTGCCGTATTTTGTTTTAGGCCATATCTTTGAAGACAAGATAATCGAGAGTCAAGCTTGCGATCCTTGTTTCTTCCAACCGCTCAGCCGTAGCGACATAGAAAAAGTGATGGAAAAGTCCAAGCATATAGATACCATCTTGGATGTGGACTGACACCCCTTCAAGGCTGGTGCTACTATTGAGAGTTATCTCAGACAGGGTTACAGACCCATGTCAAAAGAAGCCCAATTGGCAGGTTTTCTTGCTTTATGGCTGCAACGGTTTGTAGTTCCAGGGAACAGTACAGTCGATAGATTTCACAGAGGCATATTATTTGCTGCTGTGCGTCTAGTATTTGGCCACAAGATGGACATTCTTTCAGCGATGACTTGTCGCTTGAACGCAGGACTGCATTCTTTTGTAGACACTATGTTGTACGATAAGGCTGCTCGGCTGGATTTCTTCCACACCGAAATGCCATTACTTATTTATTCGGGTGGTTATTGCTATACCATCCCAGTTTGATGGACCCTGATATGGGTGAAGTTGGAGGTAACTTTATCAGGCGTTATTCCAATGCTCGTTGGAATATAAATGCACTTTCAGAATACAGAAGAGCTTTGAATCGAATATCTGGATGGGGATTTCAATATGTTCCTCCTCCTCCAAGATATGAGAATCTTCCTCCACAACTGATGGATTTAGAAGCAACACCTCTCCGTATGTCTCTGACTATTTTTGCATGGTTGAAGACAATCCGTCTGTCTCATCTAGTATATCGATTTAAGGAAGAGTGTTTTCTAGAACCATATTTGCCAAGTCGATTCGCTCGGCAATTTGGTTATGATCAGCTGCAGGTGGGGAATGCCACTACTTGCCTTCAAGCCAAGGGTTTTTTGATTGATGGTGTTAGGGCTTGGAGATATTATAATGCCAGAGGCACTAAGGCTATATTCCCTATGCCCCATAATCTTGCTCGGGGCCGCGTATGTTATACACATACGCGAATTTCTATACTTCGGCAAATACTTTTGGCAAAAACATTCATCTGGCCCACAGTTTTGCCAATGATAAGAGATCGAAGTCTGGAGTTCGTACTGCATAATTGTTCAGGGATGCAGAAGATCGAGATCCTGCCGATGATCCTCTGGAGGCTTCCTAGATGAAGTAAACGAGCCGTTGGACGTATAATTAAAAGTCCAAAAGGAAAAGTCTCCTGCAAAAGGGCTTAAGAAAAGGAAGATTGGAGATTCATCTGCTCTTTCGCATCATGATGATCTTCCTTCTTCTCCTAAGGCATCGGGAAAGAAAAAGATGAAGACTACTTTGATCATTAATGAACAGCCTACTGCTAGGACGACTCGGTCCCATTCGAAGCAGATACATAGTGGGACCTCTCTTGAGGAAGGAGAAATAATTCCTTCTTCAGTTTCAAAACAGAGTGGAGTCGCCCGAGAAAAAGTGCACAGAATACCAGATGACCTTGATGAGGTCGAAGAAGAGCCTGTAGCACCTCTACTACAGAAGGCTAGAAGAAAATTGTTGGTGACTCGAGCAGAACATCAAACCATTGACGCTTCCTCCCTCCAAAAGGAATTTGACATATCATTATCCTCAAAGGAGGATCTACCATCTCAAAAAGGTAAACACAAAATGCAACCTGCACCAGTTGCTAACTTGCACCAGAGGAAAAATGCTGAGATGAAAAATCCTATGACTTATGCTAACCAGCTTAGCACGTCCTTGTACACTCAAGGTATGGGACACCTCAGGAACAGAAACCATGTCCCGAATATCATCAAGGACTACGTTCCTACAACTTCTTCTCGTTCTGTTAGTGACCTCCATGAACTCTTAATACAGAAGTGGAAAGTTGCAAATCCATCCCGTCTAGCGGTGGTCCAACATCAAGAACATCATTGCAACCACCATCATGAAGTTGTCATTAAATGCTGCTGTCAGTCAGCCAAGCGGTCCATTTTTGACCGTTTGAGTTATGTTCAGACTCCTGAACCAATACTATTGGATGAAGATGAATTACTCTATGCTCCTGTCAACATGGCATCTCGAAGTACTGGGGGTAGAAAACGTCCAAGACGTAATGCATCCCGCAATTCCAGTTAACAGTACTTAGATCGGATTCATGAATCCGGTGAAGGAGTATACCAATATACTAGATCAAGAAGCCTAGAAATAATCGGTCGAAGGAATCTTCCTTCCGACTAAGACACAATCGATCAAAGGAATCTTCTTGATTCGAACCAAGATTCCTTCACTCAAAAAGATATCCCTATCACTTATTCTGGGGGTAGTTCTTTATGTGACTTTGATGCTGACAGTGAAAGTTCTAAAGGACCATCATTTCCACTAGCTCGTCTTCGAGGACTAGAGAAGTGACTGCTTATGCCGTCACAGAAGATCAAGATACTTCCACTTCTTCCAGTCAAGAGCAGAGAATTGTTGCTTTGGAGGCTAGTTTGAAGAACATGGTTGAGATGATGACAGGCATGCATGCTGTGATTATGGCACAACATACAGTTCCATCGGTCGTGAATCTGATTCTGACTCAGGAACCTGTAACAACATCAGCTCCCATCAATATTGATCTGGGTGAACAATCTTCTCACACCGCTTCCATTCCGGCGCAGGCTATTCCAAGTCAATCTGGTGCCAGGGTGGTACTTATCATGCGGTACCCCCTCCTAACATATTGAATTAATCTACTACTCTGCAATCAACGGAAGATACCAATAAGGCAGTAAAACTTTTACGTACTCAATTTAAAGCTTTCAAACAGAAGGATGGCCTGCAGAAGCTTGGGATCAAACAGCCCTATCCTATAGAATGGAAAGAGGTCCAATTTCCTCCTAAATAAAAACCTCCTACTATTATGCTGTTTGATGGCAGTACGTCTCCAAGTCAATACCTCAATCACTTTGAAGTAATGACTGATCAACTTTAACCAAATGATGCTCTTCTTACTAGAGTATTTTTCGGCTGTTTAGCTGGTGCAGCATATGACTGGTATCGTAGTTTACCAGATGGGTGTATAACCTCTTTCGCTGGGTTCAAACAAATGTTCTTGGAACAATTTTATGAAAAAACCAACGACATGACTATGTTTGCTCTCATCAAAATTAAACAACGACATAATGAAACTACTGAATGTTTTATTGAACGGTTCCGCCGTGAAGCACTCAAAATACCTCTCGAAACCCCAGATGCTTTGACTATAGACACTTGCAAATCAAACCTATTGCCTATAATCAGCATATGGACAGGATCAACACAATTCCAGGATTGGCCTTCGTTCATAATAAATGTCAAAGCAGCAGAAGAAAGCGCTGACAAGTTCAAGCAATTAGGCATTCAAATGCCTAATCTTGAAAAAGATGAACACGTTACACCAAAATAATAGTGGCCTTCAGAACAATCGCAAGAGCAAGAAGAATTTGGCCATTAACCTCAAAGGCAAAGAAGCCCTAGCCATCAATGTAAATCAGCTAACATCTACCCCAACAGCACCACCACAACGGGCACCACATCCAAAAGAAGAATACTCTTTTGATGAAGATGATATCGTGAGTGTCTTTGATTGCCTTATCAAAAGCAATAAACTCCAACTGCCAGAACCTAAACGGCCAGATGAAGTTGGTAAGACTGACCATCCAAAATATTGTGTTTACCACAGGTTTATTGGGCATCCAACTTGAGCGTGCTATGCGCTCAAGGATAAAATTCAGGAGATGGTCAATTCTGGTGCAATCACTCTCCAACAAGATGAGAAAACTGTAATGACTAATGTCGTCTCTTTACAGTTTGGAGATTTTTCAGCTTAACTTGTGCAGGACGGCGTCATCTCCATCCCGAGAACTACTTTGGAGATTGTTAATCTTCCACCTGCACGAACTGATGGTCTTGTTCCTCTATCTACTGATAGAAGAAAAATTATATGGATCCATCCAGATTTAGTGGCGGACTTTGAAACACCATCTTCTTCCACCAAGTCTAAGAAGGCTACTAAAAATAAATCATGTCATATGATTTCATTTGGTGAACATTATCTTCCATCTCTAACTGCTACCTTCATCTCGGCAGCAGATAAGCCTTCTTCTTCTTCCCCTGATAAGACAACATTGTCAAAATCAGACGCCAAATACCAACCAGCTTTCCATCTGTATAGTCCACAATCTCGTAAATTAATGACAAAAATGGGATATGATCTACAAAAGGCTTCTGGTCTGAACCATAGAAAAGGATTTCCTGTACCTCTTTCCTTATGTCTTTTTCATAAATAATCTCGGGTGGATTTGGGTTAATAGACAAACTCTTCATCTTGCCAAAAAAATCTTCCAGAAATAAGATCCAGGCAAAGAGTTGCAATATGGTGTCCTTTGAGCCTGTGTCCGAAGAAGAAGTCTTAACTTGTACCAGGTCTGGGAAACCTTACCTAAGAGACTATTCAGAAGGTCAAGAAAACCCTGCTCCAGCTCTAGAGGTTCCTCAAGCACCATCTTCTCCTGCTGATAATGTTCTATCAGCTTTATCACCTCCAATAGAACCAACTCTTACCAAACCGACGACAGCCGACAAAGGAAAATAGCTTGTCCGTTTTGATAAAGTATTGAAGAAGACTCCAACTTTGGGACTCGAGAAGCCATATAACTTTGATATACTGGCTCAGCTGGCTAATACCCCGGCAAGATTGTCAATTTTTGAACTACTTCGTCTTTCGAAGGAAACTCGAGAAACATTGAGTGAAGCTTTGACGCAAGTTGATACTTGTCTAGCACTTCTCAAGAAACAAAAGGATGAGCCTATAACATGCCTTTATTGTCATAGTGTAATGGAATTGATGCCAAACATCACCTTTACACAAGATGATATGCTGTTGGAAGATAATCGTCATGATCGACCCCTCTACTTCACGAGATATGTCGATACCATGAAGGTTGATTGTATCTTGATCGATCCTGGGTCTGCACTTAGCATCATGCCAAAGACTCTATTAGATGCATTGAAGATTTCTGTACACAATCTTTCAACAACCATCACGATAATTTTGGGATTCAATTCTGGAAGAAGTGAACCTTTGGAAAAGATTCGCCTGAAAGTTCAAATAGGTAATCTTCGTACAAAGGTTACTTTCTATGCGATCGATACTCACGGCTCTGACAATGCTTTGCTGGGAAGATCCTTTCTGCATGAGCATAACATTGTACTATCCACTTTACATCAATGCTTCAAATATGTAGACGTCAATGGAGAAGTCCAAAAGGAAGTAGCCAACTTGAATCCTTTCAGGGGGGTTGACGCGTATTTTACAGACTCTCGGATGTACAAGGAGGAGTTTATGAAAGTTGTATTGGCAATGGATAGTGAGAAAGATCAGAAACATACTTCAAAAGATATTCTCATGATCCCCGTCAAAGGACGTGCTACTTGTCCCTCTTCTTCTCAGACGTTAACTATACATCTTTCCTCTCATAACAAACAGCCTCATGCTATAGAAAGGGAACAAATGGAGCTCACCTCTTCTGAGCCTCTTGTTATCGACCTTTGTCGTAACAAACCTTCACCTTCTCCTTCTCCTCCTCTGGTTATCAATCTTACTAAGCCTTCTGTTAAGGCTAAGAATCATGTTGTAAATGATGATGTACAAATCAATAAAGTAGCATCTCCTTTACAGTATATTGATGTCCTTTATTATACTCGATGTTATTTAAAAATGTTAGATAACTTCGAACCACTTACCATAGGAGCAGTTGAAGCTTCCCAAAATGAAGTATTGCTCAAGCCAATGCAGGACTCCTTCTTCTTAGTTCCTTCCAGGAAGAAAGATGAACTTCTTATACTTTTTAGTAAAGGAACGGAACAGAAGATCACGCCCGATAGTGAAGAAGAAAATCACGATAATGGAAGACTTCAACTACGTCATTATAGTCAGCAATCAAAAGATATCATTCAAAAGATGGGCTATAATTTTAAAGCTGGTCTCAATGACGGCAAAGAAAAGCGAACTCCTATTCATATTTTTGCTCCGAAAGAAAAATCACAACAATACTACAGCAAAACGAAGCGGGGATTAGGTTATACTTCCAGAAGCCTTCGAATCTGAGGAAGAAGAACGATCTAACTCTTCTGATTCTATCTCATAGGATTCAGATACTAGTATAAGGCACGTCCATCGAGTGACTCTATCTTCCAATATGATGATTGCCGAGTTTTCGAAAGATGACAGAGACTTTGTCGAAGCCTCTGAATCTGATCCATGGGCACAAAGGATGGATACTCAATGGGAGCTTCGCTTTGAACAACGTGAGCCACCTACTGAAGATCAGTTGGTTCAAGTCAACATTGGAGATAAAACTTCTCCAAAATCGATATTTGTCAGCAAAAGCCTCCCTGAAGCGGATAAACAAGAATTAATCCAACTCATTAGGGAATATATTGATGTATTCGCTTGGAGCTATGAAGACATGTTGGGGTTAGATTCTCAGATCGCTACCCACAAGCTCGACATTCTGCCAAATCTGAAGCCAGTCAAACAGCAATAGCGTCGATTTCGACCTGACATGATGAATGCCAAAGAAGCTGAAGTCAAGAAACTCATTGCTTGTAGTTTCGTCAGAGAAGAACAACATCTAGACTGGGTTGCTAATATTGTCCCAGTTTTAAAGAAAACAGGGAAAGTCCGAGTGGATTTGAACGTATGTCCTTTATGGATGGATTTTTAAGATATAATCAAATCAAAATGCATCCAGAAGATAAGAAACATACATCTTTCCGTACTCCTCTTAGAGTCTATTGCTACACTGTCATGCCATTTGGTCTTAAGAACGTCGGGCAACTTATCAGCGGGCCATAAGTACTATCTTTCGTGATCATTTACGAAAAACTGTTGAATGTTATGTTAACGATATTGCTGTCAAAAGTCATCTAAAAGAAGACCATATTCAAGATTTGAGAACTATTTTCGATCTAATGTGCCAGCATCAACTTAAGATGAATCCCACCAAGTCATTCCTGGGAGTCTCTAATGGCAAATTTTTTGGATTCGTTATTACCTCTAAAGGTATAACGTTGACCCTAAAAAAATCAAAGCCATTCAAGAGATGCATCCTCCACGCAACCTAAAAGAGCTATGAGGATTCTAGGGACGGCTTGCGTATATCAGGAGATTCATCTTAAATCTCTCTGGACGTTGTAGACCGTTCACTCAACTCATGAAGAAAGGTATGTCTTTTATTTGGACTGAAGAATGGCAACAAGCATTTGAAGACATAAAGCGGTACTGGATGAACCCTCCAGTTCTAGTGCCTCCAGTGTCAGGAATACCTTTCCTGATGTATATTTGAGCAATGAACCATTCCCTAGGTGCTTTATTAGCTCAGAAGAATAAAAAGGGTCATGAACAGGCTATCTATTACCTTAAAAGAATCATGGTTGGAGCTGAGCATCGGTACACTCCAGTAGAAAAAATTGTCTAGCTTTAATGTTTGCTGTTCAAAAGACGAGATATTATATCACTGACCAAACTATTCATGTTATTTCTAGAGTTAACCCTCTCCGGTCCTAATGAAAAAGTCCAGTACACTCAATTCCAGGCTTGCAACATAGGCCATATTGTTAGCACAATATGATATGGTTTATGTTTCTCAAAAGTCTGTTAAAGGTCAAGTCCTTGCTGACTTTCTGGCAGCTCATCCAGTCCCGAATCGTCTAAACTCTATGACGAAATTCTAGATGAAACTTTGGAGTCTTACATGATTTCAGAAGAAACTTTTACATGGCGTCTATTCTTTGATGGAGCATCCAGAATTGGACCAAAAGGTGCTATTGTTGCAGGAGTTGGAATCGTCCTCGTCTCACCAGAAGGGTTAGCTATTCAGAGAGCTTATTCTTTAGATGAGACGTATTCTAATAATGTGGCTGAATATAACGCTCTACTTATTGGTCTCCAATTGGCTAAACAATTGGATATTGAATATATTAAAGTTTACGGAGACTCCAAACTGATTATCAATCAAGTCAGAGGCACATACGAAGTTCGACATCAAGATGCGCCACCATTAAAGTGTTCGATCATCAGATGGTGCCAAATCATTATGTTGCGCCAAATCATTATGTTGCGCAGCATCCGATTGCACCAACATCTGGTTACGCTGGAGTCAGGTTGTACGAGCGCCACATGGCACACTTTCTTGAGAAGCTGTAATGGCATCATCATTACCTGACAACTGACAGCACGGAGATTAAAGAAAATCTATTCGAATCCCGCGCAATGCGACGCTCGAGAAGATTTTTTCAGCACGTAATTAATGCTGACAGCTGGTTCGCGCAAGTCATTGAATGGCACGAGAATTAATCAGTACAGAACAGAAGACCTAGTCAAAGGCGTCGGTCGTTGAGTTGCGCTCGTGCGCAACCTGACAAGTTGGCGCCACTTGATCAACTCTTATTTTAAAGCAAGGTGACGTGGCACGCAAGCCACCAACTTCGTAGAGTGTGCCCACTACACTGCCCACGACCACGCGCATCTCAATCAAACGATGCCATGCGTCTATAGCAGTTCATGTAAACCGCTCGTGCAGGTTGTTACATTGCGCCCACGCGCAACCTGATGAAGCTCGCGCAAGGTGATCAAATAGTATTCAGAATGGAGTGACGTAGCGCACAAGCCTCTATCTTCGCAGAACGTGCCCACTACATTGTCCACGACCACGCGCATCTCAATCAAACGATGCCACGCGTCCACAGCAGTTTGTGCAACCGTTTGCACAAGTGAACAAGAGGCGTGCAACCTGAAGCGTGCGTAACCCAGAATAACTGCTAAACAGTTATTTCAAGAACTCTATAAATAGAGTTTCAAATCAATCTCAAAGCATCAAGTAAGATCATAATCTCTTGCTAAATTGCTGTTGTATCCTCCAGAGGCTCGTGTCTTCGATATCATATCGTCCAAGGGATAAAGTGATCGTCTTCTTATCAGATTCCTATAGTTGTACTTCTCCAGTAATCAATTGTACTCTTGTAATCTTTTTCTAAGTTTGTAAAAAGACTTTTTGTTCTTTGCAAATAGAAGGAATGCTAACTAAGTGTTAGTGCCATTACAGGAGCTCGCGTAACTAAAGCTTGAACGTTGCGAAGTGCTTCGACGGTCGGCATAATCAAAGTACTTGGTGGGTGATTCGGCCCCTTCTTTTCTACTCTGTCCCGCAAACGAAATTCCTTTGCCTTAAATTCATTCAAATTGACGATGCCAAGTTAAGTGCATGCCAATCCACTAATGTCACGCCCCGCTCCCGTATGAGCGATCGTCCTTGCTAAGGCGTGATGCCGCACGAGCCTAGATTGCGCTCGTACAAGGTGGGTTCCATGACGGCCGATTTCAGCGGCTGCGACGGGGTCGTCGCACAGAAGTCCCGAGCAGAGACGTTGAATAATAGTAGCAGAATTTAAAAAGCAAACACAAGTCATTGCAAAACACTCTTTTATTGATATTGAAACAAAGGTTACAATGGGCGCAAGGCGAAGATTATAATTCTCTCAAGCTCACTCAAGCTCACATTACAAGTCACTCAGCTCTCCCTCTCATCTTTCAATACAAGTCTTGACTCCAGCGGAAGCTTCGGAAGGCGACGTCCATACATTATGTCCCGTATAAGTCTTAACTCCATGCGGTCGTACGCTTCGACTCGCCAAGGAACTCTGTGCCTCGACGCATCCAAGCGAGCTCCGCGCCACGAGCTTCTACCTGTGCCTGCAAATGTAAACTATGTGGGTGTCAGTACTCAACTGTACTGGTGGAATGAGCTCATCGCCCACCCATACAACACCAACATGTTTTATTTACTTTATGCAACATATTCCCTTTATGATTGTCTTTCTACTCTTTCCTTAGGATCGGTTTTAGGACAGACGCCTTGTCCTATTTTGTGTCTTTAGACCATCCCGTGCTTGCAACATCAACGTTAACTCAAGTCGTATTTGCCTTACGGCCATAATCAGATACGCAACTACGCAATGAGGCTCCATTTCTGTGTGACCGTGCTATAAAACCATATTGAGGTCTTGCTTCGTATTTCAGTAAGACTAACCACATCGCCGCCTCGCGGCCCGTGCAACTTTGGTCACAAACTGACCCAATCAAGACTTCTGGACTAAGTGCCACTCGACCGACTTTGCCTTGCGGCGGTTTCCTGACTTAAACTCAAACAACTCAACCATAACCATGCAACTTATATACCGACAACATAAGACTCGACGCCACATCTCGTGCCGAAGCACGTCGCCTACGTTGCAACCAACTCTTAGGCCCAACATTTTGTGTTCCAACTGTACACACACATTCAACTCAACTTCCTTGATATACTACGCTCAATACTCGACTCAATCCAAAGGCATACACGCTGATCGCCGTCCATGCCGACTCATCTATATGAACTAGTCACTAGGGCCCTGCCCTATAATGGACTCCTTTTGAGCTTTTGATTAGACGGACGCTCCTTACCAGCGCGAGTAGCTAGCTCCGCTGCAAGTCCCCGCTAACCCGTGCGGTCATCCAGCACAGCTACGGATGTCTCTATTGCAACGGTTCCCCTGGGTCGCCGGGGTCGCCGTTCGAGAAACAGATTTATTTTACCTTGTACAAGTTGTCCAATGATCATGCAAGACTCGACTCAACTCGAACTGATGTCTCACACAGTCAAAGCTACTTCTAGTGTTACCATCTCTTTCAGGGCTAATTTTAACACATCTCACATCTGAGATCTTGCCTCGACGACCCGTAGTCGCGAGCATTCTTTTTTTTTGCCTCAACGACCCAGTCGTGAGCATTCTTTCTTTCTTGCCTCGATGACCCAGTCGCGAGCATTCTTTCTTCCTTGCCCTATCATTTCACACAACTCAAGAACAAATATTGAACACTTTCCAAACTCAATGATTTCAACCGTGGCCCATGCCTTAAAATACTATGTCCGTGCCATCGTGTCTTAGACCAACTTGAAACTCTATGTGACACCACCGCCCAAGTCATACTCTATATGACGGGCCTTACAATCGTGTGACTATGTGGTTATACCCAACCGTAGAACTCATAGGGCCGTGCCTGCTATTACTCCTGATAGCTTAACGTAACTTGCCTAACTTACTTTGTAACAACTTGACGAGCAAAGGCTACGTCAAGCCTTGCATCGTAGGAACGTGCCGTACACGCGTTCGAATTGAACAACCAAGTTATTTGAAGTGCCTAGACGTATGCCATAAGCCATGCAATACAACTTAACCCGTCGGCGAGCAGAGACTATGCCACGCCTTGGGCGAAGAGACTGTGTATGTTTTATGAATTATTTATGCGGGCGACGCCTATGAATTTGGCTGACTCTTACCTTGTAGCCAAGCCACGGGACGAAGGACCAAGTGTCATTTTCAAAGCACGCCGTGCACCAACTCTAAGATGATCGTTTTGGACCTTTCCATATTCTAACTCAATTCGACCCGTCGAGATTATTCCCTTTAGCTATATGGATTCGTCTCTTTTATTATCAAGCCTACTTGTGCAAGTTGAAAACATACGATTTATTATGTGAAGGCAAAGATGAGACGAGTTCACCGAAACTACCCCACCTGAGCGAGCGGTCGCCTCGACCGAGCAATGTCTTCGAGTAGCCGTTGCAAGGCTAAGTCCGAACGCCGTCGACGTTCCGATTCCTCCGATTGACTGAGCGGGAAGGGGCACTAGATCATACACCACTCAGAAAAAGTTTCGTCCTCGAAACTAACTGAGTATACTTATTGACTTATTACTTTACTCAACATTCAAGAATTCTCGCACACACTACGCGTATGCGTTTCCCAAATCCGAGCCACGCTCGTGCTACTCTCAATTCTTTCTTCAAGACTCACGATCTCAAAATCCTCGACACTTCCCTGTTCCTCAAGTCTCACTTGATTCAACGTATCACTTAGTTGGATCGTGCATATATTTTAGGCATCCCTAAAATACATGCATTTCAGCCAAACCTCGTGATAGCAAATCCTGCCATCACCACTCGAATCGGATCGTGTACATATTCAAGCGTCCCTGATATACATGCATGTCAAATGATACTCGCGAGTGGTGCCTCCACAAATCCTACCACTTCGCACCGAAACGTCTGCCTAACCGCTAGGCTATGTCTTTTAGGCTATAGTCAATCCGTCAGTATTAGAATCATAGTTCCCAAACAACAACAATATCAACACTGACCCCATCCTAAGGTCAAACCAAATTGATAGTATGGGGTTTTCTACCCAAGCTCGCATCACTCCGATTTCTAAACATCGAGCATCGATTTTCTACACACATCCCAATATTTGTCGTACGGGGTCCGAGTCGTTCAACAAAGCTATCCTACGACAACTTATGTTCAACCAATTTCTTGACTTATCGATATCCCTCGTTCATTAAGCCATTTCGTATAGTTTATCTCTTCGAACACGTTCGACGTACTCCGCCTATCAATCCTTTCAAGTCAAACACGCTACGACACAAATTATCGCTAACCAAAATTTCACATTCCACATTCCCTAAGTCATCTATTCCAATTCACGTAATCGATCATGAGGTCGTCTGGCTTAACAATATGTTGTGTCCCGATCTCACATGATTCTGATTATCTACGGTGGGCATGAATCACCATGCACGCTCCCGCGGGATAAACATCCTCATCGGAACGTAACTCTTGTTCGAGTCTAGACTAATTCATTCTCGATGCGCGGATTGGACCTACTCAATCCTCAAGTTTATTTCATTCATCAATCGCAAGTCCTAACATCCTCAAATTTTCCTTCGTATCAAACCGACAAGTCGAGACAATCAAAGTTGCCGCATCCTGATTTTTCCTAGTTCGATCATTCCCGCGACATGAATCACCATGTCAGTGCTCACGTGGAACAATCGACCCAAATCTGATGCAACGCATGTACGAGGCTAGAGTTGCGCTCGCACAAGACAAAATGGTCGACGTTGTGGCTTTCAACGTAACCATCAATACACGATCATTTTCATCCAACATTCATCTCAATCAAAATCCTAAGTATAGCATCCAACCGAACAATAACACTTGCATGATCGTCACTCACCGAGTCAGAGTACCCCCGAGTTATCGCATATCATCTTTGATACGCCTCAATACCATCGACGATATACGTAACCTGACGATCTTCATTTGCAACGAATTCTGAGTCGTGCGAATGTTGCTATCGTCCGACTGGATAATCTCCTCGACATTCAACATCAAGTTCGATCATTATCCCCCGAATCCTTTACAAGATCAATTCGTTCATATCCGAAATCACATATATTCGTCCGTCTACCTTAAACCATCAACCAACGTACTTCCTCAATTTCCATCATTCCTTTGCTAACTCAAATCATCGAGCAACATTCAATCCAATCCTTAGAGTCATTCACGTAACTTTAAAATCAAACCTTTTATGCACGCTATCTACCTGTCGTGCTAACTTTTCGTATACGATCCGTATCAATTTCTTCGATCAAGTTATCCATTTGCTACACCTTAACTTTTCCTCGATTCGATTTCACCTACTCAATCGTTTTCGCATTTCATACTTGCGTAATCCTTAATCCCGTGCACGTTCCGTGCGCATCAATTCTAGGTTGTTCGAATCCACTCGTCAAACTTCAAGACTAAGACTTATTCATTGATACTCAATCTATGGCTTTGCATAACGCGACGATTGCTGATAGACTCATCGACACCTCCGAATCCTCAATCGATCGACATCCCTGAGGCTATCGCGTACACCACTCAGGGATGAAGTCATTCAACAAATCCTCAAGACCGTCATTCGAATCAAAATCGACTTTTTGAATCCCGTTCGAACCATTTCTCAATTTCTAAGCACGCTCATCTATATCGCACCGACGATATCGTCGTTCGATAGCACCCCTATCGATAGTCATCTCACTTACTCAATCGAGTTCAACTCATTCTTGCTCGACACTATTCAATTTCCGTACTCGACTTTTCTAAGGTCGACGCAACTTTGGTGTATATGCCCAGCCTGACTTAGCCAATCGTGCTTACGTAAACCACCTTTTTATTTCTTTGTCAAAAACTGTTCTCCTACGTTTTACAAAATAGATAGACTTATTGTATGGACATCCCGTGAGAAATTTGAGAGAGAGCGCACCAACGATATCAACTTTGCGGAAGCAACAATTCAGAGTTTGCGAAAACAACAGAGTTAAAGAATTCAATCGATAGTCCAAGGACGTAAAGCCGTACTCTGATACCATTATGTCACGCCCTGCTCCCGTAGGAGTGATCGTCCTCGCTAAGGCGTGATGCCGCACGAGCCTAGATTGCGCTCGTGCAAGGCGGGTTCCATAACGGCCGATTTCAGCGACTGCGATGGGGTCGTCGCACAGAAGTCCCGAGCAGAGACATTGAATAATAGCAGCAGAATTTAGAAAGCAAATACAAGTCATTACAAAACACTCTTTTATTGATATTGAAACAAAGGTTACAATGGGCGCAAGGCCAAGATTATAATTCTCTCAAGCTCACTCAAGCTCACATTACAAGTCACTCAGCTCTCTCTCTCATCTCTCAATACAAGTCTTGACTCCAGCGGAAGCTTCGGAAGGCGACGTCCATACATTATGTCACGTATAAGTCTTAACTCTATACGGCCGCACGCTTCGACTCGCCAAGGAACTCCGTACCTCGACGCTTCCAAGCGAGCTACGTGCCACGAGCTTCTACCTGTGCCTGCACATGTAAACTATGTGGGTGTCAGTACTCAACTGTACTGGTGGAATGAGCTCCTCGCCCACCCACACAACACCAACACGTTTTATTTACTTTGTGCAACATAGTCCCTTTATGATTGTCTTTCTACTCTTTCCTTAGGATCGGTTTTAGGACAGACGCCTTGGCCTATTTCGTGTCTTTAGACCATCCCGTGCTTGCAACATCAACGTTAACTCAAGTCGTGTTTGCCTTACGGCCATAATCAGAGACGCAACTACGCGATGAGGCTCCATTTTCGTGTGACCGTGCTATAAAACCATATTGAGGTCTTGCCTCGTATTTCAATAAGACTAACCATATCGCCGCCTCGCGGCCCGTGCTACTTTGGTCGCCAACTGACCCAATCAAGACTCCTGGACTAAGTGCCACTCGACCGACTTTGCCTTACGGCAGTTTCCTGACTTAAACTCAAACAACTCAACCATAACCATGCAACTTATATGCCGACAACATAAGACTCGATGCCACATCTCGTGCCGAAGCACGTCGCCTACGTTGCAACCAACTCTTAGGCCCAACATTTTGTGTTCCAACTGTACACACACATTCAACTCAACTTCCTTTATATACTACGCTCAATACTCGTCTCAATCCAAAGGCATACACGCGGATCGCCGCCCATGCCGACTCATCTATATGAACTAGTCACTAGGGCCCTGCCCTATAATAGACTCCTTTTGAGCTTTTGATTAGACGGACGCTCCTTGCCAGCGCGAGTAGCTAGCTCCGCTGCAAGTCCCCACTAACCCGTGCGGTCATCCAGCACAACTACGAATGTCTCTATCGCAACGGTACCCCTGGGCCGCCGGGGTCGCCGTTCGAGAAACAGATTTATTTTACCTTGTACAAGTTGTCCAATGACCATGCAAGACTCGACTCAACTCGAACTGACGTCTCACACAGTCAAAGCTACTTCTAGTGTTACCATCTTCTTCAGGGCTAATTTCAACACATCTCACATCTGAGATCTTGCCTCGACGACCCGTAGTCGCGAGCATTCTTCTTTCTTGCCTAAACGACCCAGTCGTGAGCATTCTTTCTTTCTTGCCTCGACGACCCAGTCACGAGCATTCTTTCTTTCTTGCCCTATCATTTCACTCAACCCAAGAACAACTATTGAACACTTTCCAAACTCAATGATTTCAACCGTGGCCCGTGCCTTAAAACACTAAGTCCCTGCCATCGTGTCTTAGACCAACTTGAAACTCTATGTGACACCACCGCCCAAGTCATACTCTATATGACGGGCCTTACAATCGTGAGACTATGTGGTTATGCCCAACCGTAGAACTCATAGGGCCGTACCTGCTATTACTCCTGATAGCTTAACGTAACTTGCTTAACTTACTTTGCAATAACTTGACAAGCAAAGGCTGCGTCAAGCCTTGCGTCGTAGGAACATGCCGTACACGCGTTCGACTTGAACAACCAAGTTATTTGAAGTGCCTAGACTTATGCCACAAGCCGTGCAATACAACTTAACCCGTCGGCGAGCAGAGGCTATGCCACGCCTTGGGCGAAGAGACCGTGCATGCTTTATGAAGCATTTATGCGGGCAGCCTATGAATTTGGCTAACTCTTAGCTTGTGGCGAAGACCAACTCTTCTTTCTCCCAAGCCACGGGACGAAGGACCAAGTGTCATTTTCAAAGCACGTCGTGCACCAACTCTAATACGATCGTTTTCGACGTTTCCATATTCTAACTCAATTCGACCCGTCGGGATTATTCCCTTTAGCTATGTGGATTCGTCTCTTTTATTATCAAGCCTACTTATGCAAGTTGAAAACATGAAATTTATTATGTGAAGGCAAAGGTGAGGCGAGTTCACCGAAACTACCCCACCTGAGCGAGCGGTCGCCTCGACCGAGCAATGTCTTCGAGTAGCCGTTGCAAGGCTAAGTCCGAACGCCGTCGGCGTTCCGATTCCTCCGATTGACTGAGCGGGACGGGGCACTACAACTAAGGTCAAGAACTCAGGAAAAACGTATCGATTCAGAGTAATCTACTCTGAAAATATAAGTTTTGCACCAAAATGAGAAAGTTTAAGGTTCTAGTAAAAAGATAGACTATTTTTCGTGCTGCAAAATAATATGAAACGTCTATCATGGATTATGATGCCTCGAGCAATTTGGTGACTACGGGACGCTAAATCGGGAATACGGCTTTGGCGAAAATGAATCGTTGCACGAGTTAGGAGAAATGATAATGCCGTTCAATACTGTCCGCGCTATACAAATATGTTTGCATATATTAAACTATTCAAGCACTGGCATGGTCATGGACAGCTTGTACACAAGTTTGATTTTCCTCGAATCGGTATCCGGGACATCGGTATCGAATCGACCTAGGGGAATGAATAATCGTGCTTCGGCATTGATGTATTACGGGACCGTCAGTCAGGTTTACAACCTAGACTGAACGGGCCGAAATACCGTTGAGATAGTCCCAAGTGGTGTGTAACACCATTGACCTCACATATAAGATAGTAGCATGCTCATCTATTGTCTTATGCAGGTAGTAAGTATTATCTCTGTTTTTATGCAGGGACGAGCTCGGCCGTGGTAAGAACTGTGATAAATCGTTATGTTTTACTGTATGCTTTATTATTTCAAAGATGGCTATCGATATGAACTGAATTCATTTAGTTCTAAATAGAAAGAAAACTCTAAAGCATGCCTACCTTAATAATCAGAGTCAGTTTTGACAAGTGGGTTCGTCTCGTCCACTTAGCAAGTGTGCTAACCCCCTCCCCAACTCCCTAGGTACGACGGGAGCTCTAAACTGAAGCTGAAGTGCGGAGAGGCATTTTAAAGCTCTTCCTATTTTCGAAGTATTTTGAAGCCAATTCAATCAAAGGCTTATGTATAAAGGGGCGAATGTATGGAACGACAAGTGTTATTTCAGGCAGCTTGTCGAGCATATTTTTTTTGTTTCAATCACTATAGCCACAACGACATCCAATATAATTACGACGTGCACTTCGTTGTAAGCTATGAATGAAAAGCATATTTCTATCTTCCTAAACTACGTCTTATATTCTGATGTGATTTATGAAATTTCAACTTGGTGTTTCAATATAATAATCAACGAAACATTTTTGTCTTGTACGAGTGCAATTCCAGACTTGTACGACATCACGCCTTAGCGAGGACGATCGATTCGGCATTATAACACCGGGGACGAACGCTTTGTCGACTTGGGGCATGACAAATTGGTATCAGAGCATAGTTATGTTTCCTCGAATTTTTGAAAGATGTTTCATTATTGGAATGTTCGTTGCGATTACTCGATTGAATGCTTGTCGACATGCTGCGTAAAATAAAAGTTCCATACAGGTAAGCCCGTAGATATTTTTGAAAAATACTAATGGATTTACTTTGTTTTGTAGGAATGACTAAGAAAAAGAAGAACAATTCCGACACAACAACCCAAACTGTGGAAAGTACGTCGAGTTCAAAGAGTACTGGCAGTTAAATCAACAACCCAACCCAAACCGTAGATAGTACGATGGAGAAAATACTACAGTTGAAGGAGCTGCAGCAGCAACAGGTTCAGATGCAAATCAAAGCCCAATTTGATGTGCAGCAGAAGTAAATGGACGACCTAACGCAGATCGTAAGCAAGATGGTAGACAATACCAAAGCAACGGTCGTGGTATCCGAAGAGAGACAAGATGTTCAAGATGAAGTCGATGAAGAAGCTTAACCACAAATGATAAATTCTTCTTCCTTGTTCAAAGTAAAGGAGTTCCGCAAGATGAATTCACCTAAATTCAATGGCCGAGCAGAGCCTGATGTGATAGTGGGGTGGCTCGCAGAGATTGATGACTTATTTAATTTGCTTAGCATTGAAGGGTCCCAAAGGGTAACATGTGCGATGTTACAGCTACAACTCAGGGCTTATGACTGGTGGGTAGCTAAGAAGCAAGAAATCTACGAAGCCGATACCGACACCATAATTTTCTGGAAAATATTCAAGGAAGCATTTTTTGAGCAGTCAGTTACTCGCGCCATTTGTCGTCAAAAAGAAGACGAGTTCATGATATTGCGACAAGAAAATATGTCAGTCGACGATTATGACTCGAGCTTCTCGAAACTAGCGAAGTTTGTCGGTACCTTCCTGTCCAACAAGGAATCATGGTGTGAACGCTTCCAAAAAGGCCTAAATGACGAACTGCGAAGGGACGTCATGAATCAAAGGTGTCGAACCTACCACGAATCCTACGATGCCGCTCTTGATAGCGAGCGGATCTTTGGCCGTATGTCACAACGGGCAGTTCCAGTCGTCCGTAACAACTATAACAAGTATCCTAACGACGCCGGGGGATCGGGAGTATCAAAATGTCCGAACACATTTGATAACAGGGGCCATGACGGACAACACTGTAACATGTGCATAGGCGTAGGCATCGAACAATCGATTGCGTTACGAGATCTTGCTACAAGTGTGGCGAGGTAGGCCATATAGTTACACATTGTCCGAGAAATGTTTCGAATCAACACAACCCACCAATGAATGTTCCGAATCAATATAAAGTGCCTACACTACAAGGCGCAAATGCGGTGCCCATGAACCCGCAGAATCAATGCCATGGAGCTCAAGGTCGAGTTTATGCATTAACTCGGGATGAGGCTTTCGCATCCGATACTGTTGTAACAGGTATATTACTCTACAAAAATATACCTGCTCGGGTTCTATTCGATTCGGGCACAACGCATAGTTTTATATCTACTGATTATGCGAAAGAAAATAAAATAACCATGTAATTACTAGATATGAACATTAGCGTTAGCAATCCATCAGGAGTCGATATGCCAGCGAACTTCATTTGTAGGAATGGCCATATTTGCATCGGAGGAAGAAATCTATCCTCGGAATCCGTCGTACTAGACCTCAAAGAGTACGACATAATCCTGGGCATGGATTGGTTGGGTGCTTCTCATGCAACAATCGAGTGCACAGAGAAGAGAGTGGTATTTCGTCTTCCTAGCGAGGCAGAGTTCTCATATTCGTGCGGTACGGTCTCGAAGACGGCAATGATGGTATTGGCAATCTTGGTGAGGCGTATGTTGCGTTTCGGCTGTGCGGGATACTTGACATCAGTTCGAGACACGCGAAAGGATAATACAAACACAGTACAGACTGATATTGTGGCAGATTTTCTTGACGTTTTCCCTCATGAGATGTCCGGGATGCCGTCGGATCAAAAAATAGAATTCAGCATCGACACCTTTTCGGATACACGGCCGATATCAAAGGCGCCTTACCGAATGGCTCCAGTAGAACTGAAGGAGCTAAAGGTGCAATTACAAGAGTTGCTAGGTCGCGGATTTATTCGCCCTAGCGTCTCTTCGTTGGGAGCTCCCGTACTATTTATGAAAAAGAAGGATAGATCGATACGGCTATGCATCGACTATCGTAAACTCAACAAGGCGACCGTGCGAAACAAGTATCCCTTGATACGAATCGATGACTTGTTTGACCAACTACAAGGCGCATCAATATTTTCAAAAATCGATCTTCGTTCAGGCTATCATCAGTTGAAGATCAAGTCCGATGACGTATCGAAGTCTGCTTTTTGTACTCGATAGGTCGTGATGAATTCCTAGTCATGCCATTCGGTTTGACGAATGCCCCAGCCGCTTTCATAGATCTGATAAACCGAGACTTCCGACCCGAAATTGATAAATTTGTAGTCGTGTTCATCGACGATATCCTTATCTACTCAAAGAATCGAGAAGAGCATGCAGAACACTTGAAGACGGTATTGCAGACTCTGCGTGAAAACAAATTATATGCTAAGCGGAGTAAATGCAAGTTCTGGATGAGTAGTGTGACATTCCTCGGACATGTAATCTCTGCCAAAGGCGTCGTGGTGGATCCAAAGAAGATTGAAGTGGTGATAGATTGGAAACAACCTACCTCGATGTAGAGGCTAAAAATCAAGATGCGCCACCCATTAAGTGTACGATCATTAAGTAGCTCCAAATCAGTATGTTGCGCCAGACCATTAGGTTGCACCAATAATTGGTTGCGCCAACATCAGGTTGCGCCAACGTCAGGTTGCACGATGCCACATGGCAAGCATCCTCGAGAAGCTGTAATGGTTGCCATCATTACTGACAGCCCTAACAGCACGACAGTCGAAGAAAATCTATTCGAATCCTGCACAACGCGGCGCTCGAGAAGATTTTGTCAGCATGTAATTAATGCTAACAGCTGGCTCGCGCAAGTCATTGTGTGGCACAAGAATTAATCAGTACAGCACAGAAGATCCAGTCAAAGGCACCAGTTGTTGAGTTGCGCCCATGTGCAACCTAGCTAGTTGGCGCCACCTGATCAACTTTTATTTAGAAGCAGGGTGACGTGGTGCACAACTCACCAACTTCGCAGAGCGTGTCTACTACACTGTCCACGACCATACGTATCTCACTCAAACGATGCCACGTGTCCATAGCAGTTGGTACAATCTCTCGTGCAAGTGAACATGCACGTAACCTAAAGCTCGCACAACCCAGAATACCTGTTAAACAGTTATTTCCAGAACTCTATAAATAGAGTTTCCAATCAGTTCTCAGGAAAAAGGATCAAAAACTCCTACAAAAGTGCTGTTGCATCCTCCAGAAGCTTGTGTCTTCGATATCACATCGTCTAAGGGATAAAGTGATCGTCTTCTGATCAGATTCCTATAGTTGTACTTTTCCAAAAATTAATTGTACTCTTTGTACTTTTTTCAGTTTGTAGAAATTGAACTTTTTTTTGTTTTTTGCAAACAAAATGGCGACTCTGCTGGGGACGACTTTCTCCTCTGACGAGAAAGTGACAACTCAATGTGATATTGCGTCGATCGGCAAGACGCAGAAGACTTTGGTTGTTCAAGTCGACTAAATTGCTTACGAGGCAATGATCAGTGCTGGGGGTACCAAGCGTACCGCCGTTGCTGCTAAGAGCAAAGGACACACTATGTGGACTTCCAAGTCTTCTCGGCAACCATGGCTCTTGCACAACTTGCGCAGTCAATCTCTCGGCCAACCATGGCTCCTGCGCAACTTGTGCAACCTGTGTAGAAGACTTCTCTGTCAACCAGAACTCCTGTGCAACATGTGTAGAAGGCTTCTTTGTCAACCAGAACTCCTGCGGAACCTGCGCAGAAGGCTTCTCTGTCAACCAGAACTCCTGCGCAACCCGCGTCTATTGCTTCTTCGGCTCTAAATAAAGAGAAACGCCTTTTGGTTACTTGTCACGACCTGCACCCAGATATACGGGTACGAATACGTTGGCCACGCCCAGCCTGTGCCGCAGTATCGACGGTAGAGCGCTGTCAAGTACCCAATACTAACTATAACACCTAAAAGATCCATAACTATAAAAGTACTCAAATCATATCACAAAAGCTAAGGAAGATAAGATAAGAAAGATAACTATATCACTAGAACAACTATAACCTGTAGAAATATCATATGAGACAAGAATATAACGAAGGAGAAACAAGACAAAACTAAAATAACTACCAGACCTAGAACTCAAGGGAGACAACTCACGGTGAAGAATACCGAGAGCCACCCCAGCTAGCATCATCCTGAAGTCCAATAATGAGGGCATAACAACTCCTAAAATATTTTCAATGTATCCAGTCAGGATGGAAACGAGTACATAAACTAATAGCAGTTCCATATGAATTGACAAATTCTATAAGAGACAATTATAATGAAATACCAGATGAAATATCAAAACTGAAATATAAACTGGATATGTAAACTGGATATCATGCCAGGGTATAAAATACTGGAATATAGAACAGTACAGTAACATCTGATGTATAATGTAAACATAAACAGTGCCATGAGATATTAGAGCATTATATGATCGGCTTGGGTCAAGATCAGGCTCTTCCATTTGACCGGCTATGGTGCAAGAACAAGCGCAGGTAAACCTGGAGATTAGGCCGGCCAAAATGGAAAGCTATGGTGCAAGTAGTATCAGGTCAGGCTTTATCCTACGTGAGGCGAGGGTAAAGCTATGATGCAAGTAGTAACCAGTGGGGTATGATCACATAACCTCTAATAACTCTCCATCTTCGAGTAGTATAATGGATCCGGACATGTCACATCATGATGCGGGATTCTCTAAGAGGGTAGCAAATCCCCTTAGGAATCGGCGTCTATACAAGTACAAGAAAACAAGATCGGACAATGTACCAATATACCAAGAAAGTCCAAGAATAACATCTTATGCCAGGATCCAACGTATACTAGTCTGTGCACCATCATGACAAGAATCAAGTAAACACTATAACTGAATCGGATACAGAAAATATCATGACAAGGAACTACTATCAGAGAATGTACTCGTCTGCTGTCCTGAGCAATAAGTGAGGGTCTATGCCCCAACCGATGTCACAGAGGCCTAACATGAATTTACAGGGTTACTTAGTGTTCTAGAGTAAACAATATATATAAATATATTAATTCTATGCTTCTAGGCCTATTCTAGGTCAAACTAAGTCAAACTGGGTCAAAGGTTGACTTATAATTGACTTTGGTCAACTGGTCAACTCTTAGTCCACTCTAGGTTAAACTAGGTCAAAGTTAGTCTCTATAATCATCCACATAGACAACTGGTCAATTTTAGTGATATAAAATCACTGGAATCGACGGATCTCAATTTCGATGCACGGATCTCAAAATACGAACCAAAAAGAGAAGAATTATAACAGAGGGTGATAGATAGGGAAAAAGTCTACAGATATTGTCGGATGATGAAACAAACATCACCAACGTGTCAAGAATGGTTAAAATATCTAGAATAGCCTACCCATAAGTCTAATTTGGACACAGGGACAAATATGTAATTTTGAATCAAAACGGTGTCTATGTCGGACTCGCTTTGTACCAAAAAATGTGCCAGGATAAAAGCGCACTAAACGTAACAAACTATATGTCCACGAATCCAAAATGACGATACGAACTCAACGGTATATCCGAAATAGGATTCCGATAAGTCGATCTCAAAATGGTCCGTTGACCAGGATAGTAGAATTTCGGTTTGTACGGAAATGCGTGCCGGAGCCAATGTCCACAAAACTCAACAAATTATATGTCAACGAGTCTAGAATGACGATACGAACTCAACGGTATATCCAGAATTGGATTCCGATGAGCCGATCTCAAAATGGCCTGATGACCCAAATATTGGAATCTGATTTACACGAAAATGTGTGTCGGAGTCAATGTTCACAAAACTCAACAAATTATATGTCAATGAGTCCAGAATGACGATACGAACTCAATAGTATATCCAGAATTGGATTCCGATGAGCCGATCTCAAAAAGACCCGTTGACTCGGACTATGGGACCCATCTTGTACCGAAATGCGTGTCGAGGTCCAACTTTACATGAAATTATGCCAGAACTACGCCACGAGTCTACTTTTGGTGTCAAAAATTGAATCCGAAGTCCCGGGTTCAAAATTGGGATTTTACAAGTTAGAAATTACGAATTCGGACGGTAAACTTTGGCGTCAAATTCAACCAACCAAACATGCTCACAATGAAATAAAACTTAAGAAAGAGGAAGAGGGTTATACCAGATATACACAGGAACTAATGGCACATCAAACGAA
The DNA here is from genome assembly GCA_029216955.1 of Iris pallida. Classification (NCBI taxonomy): domain Eukaryota; kingdom Viridiplantae; phylum Streptophyta; class Magnoliopsida; order Asparagales; family Iridaceae; genus Iris; species Iris pallida. Next base: position 1,816,984 of record JANAVB010044619.1, read on the forward strand.
GGTGCGACGGTGGAGCTACGAGCCGACGAAGTTGGCTCCACAAAACTGTCCAAAATAGTACAATTTAAAGTGTCAACTTGGCGGCCAATTTTGATGTATCAAACGATAAAATTAACGGGTAAAATGTTAGGTAGATGTAGAGCTATATACCGAGCTTGCAACGGAGAAAAGCGTTCGTCAATCCAACGGTCGGATTGACCAAAAAATGCGCACGAAGTTGTTGTCCTCAGGTACGAATTCTGACTTCACCATTCGTGCGTCACATTGGGATTTCGATTTCGAAGTCGAAATCGACTTACTGATGTACTGGTTGCTACTAGGGTGGTGCACGGGGAGCTTGCCAGTGGCCATGGAGTGCTGAGGTGGTGCGGCGGTACGTTGGAGACATGTCCCGTCGACGCGGAAACGTCAAAAAGTCGTCGACGATAGAGACGTTCGCGCTCGAGCCTCGAACAATCGGGAACATACTTCTGGAGGTGGTACCTCCCTCCTGGAGGGTCGCCGACCTGGGGGGAAGGTCGCCGGTGGCCGACAGGGGTATGCGGCGGTGCTGGGCGCGTGCGTAGCAGCTCCCAGCAGCGACTGTTCGACAACTTGTGCAGTACGCATGGGGCTGCCTACGGCCTGGCGGTGAGGGAGGGCGCCGCCCTGGGTCACCGATAGTGTGAGAGGACGTGGCCATCCCTGGGTGGCGCACGACAGAAGTTAAAGCAACTGCAGTAGCAACATAACAATAGCAGCAGTGGCTGCTTCAACAGCAGTAGTGACAGCTAACGGCTGCTGCCAGAGGTGGAGAATGAGGAAAGAATGGTAGGTGGTGGTGGAGAAGAAGCTACGGTTAAGGTTCGTCCATGGTGGTGAGGTGCAGGGAAAGAGAAGTTGTGGCCATAGGGGAAGAAGTTGTGAAGAAAAATGGAGGTTTGGCTAGGAGAGGAGAGGTAGAGGAGTTGAAGAAATGGAGGAAGGAGTTGAAAAAGAAATAGAACGAAAGTGAAGAGGAAGAATGGAGTGTTGTGAGGAAGAAGAATGAGGGGGCAGGTGTGTTCGGCCATATATGGGGGAGAGGGGGTGTGTTGTGAGGTGATGTGGGAGAGAGAGAGAGAGTGTAATAATGATAGAGAGAGAGAGTTGTATACATATATTAAGGAAAGAGAGAGAGAGAGAAAGAGATTTTTAAATAAAGTAGAGAGAAATAGAGATTTTTTAGAGTAGAAAAGAGAAAATTTTGTGTGAAGTGTTTGGGTAGTCATGAGAAGGGCCTACATAAAATTGGGTTGGATGTTGGGTCAAGTTTGGACAAGTTTGGGCTTGGAATGATTATAATTATAAATTTAAATCATTTATAATCATGGATGAAATAGGAGCACACGGGAGATCAATTGGGTGGCACGCAAGTGGCACGTGCATAGTAGGCTCAAAACAGGTCAGAACCATATATTAGGTCGATCAGATTGGACCGATATTGGGCCCCGAAATTAAATTGGAAGTTAGTCACAAATTACGGTAGACGATAAATTGGCCAAAATTAACCCGAAAGTTGCGCGATGCAAACAGAGTACATGGGAACAAGTTTGAGTGGGACATGATATATTAAAATGAAGATAATCTTCTCTACTACAAATTCATGAAGAGAGTTTCCAGAGACTGACATCGCTGACGCTGCAGAAATCAAAGTCATGGAAAAGAGCATTTAATGATAAAAAATAATCAAATAAGAATTATTATCGAAAATAACTCTTTTAGAAAAATAAAAAATAAATCCCTGAAATTCAGGGGGCTTACACTACTCCCTCATCTTCTCCAGTCCTCGACTCGGTAGAAAGTATCTCTGGTGGTGCCTATGCGCCACTCAATGCGAAAACTCTTTTGGGCAGAAACTCTACTCTTCTGAATAGAGACAATCAAATCTCTGCTAAGAAAGTGAGTTCTGTTCAAACTGAGATTTCTGTCACTCAGTTGCGCCAGGCAAACACACGAGAACAGGTTGCACAACACAAAAAGGAATTCTACCAAATCCCAAAAATGCAACTACGGATCTTCCATCCCTGCTCATCTCAAGATCCAAACAGGATAATCTACTAGTATCTCAGATAGGTACACAAGTAGTAGATCTATCTGACCTGTGCACCTATCTCAACAAGCGCCAGTCAACACCTACTTCAGCAAAATACAAACAGACTGCGCCAAGGGCTAACTTGCGCCAGAAGCAGACTTCTGAAGTCAAGAACCCCTTTACCTATGCTAACCAACTCAGCACTTCGTTGTACACTCAAGGAAGGGGACATCTCAAGAATGGGAACCATGTTCCTAACATCATTAAAGAATGTTCCTTCAACTTCTTCTCATCCTGATGTCATAACCGATCTCCGTAAAGTTCTTAAACAGAAGCTTAAGATCATGATCTATCTCATCCATCTGCAATACAATCTCAAGAACATCACTGTAACCATCACCATGAGGTAGTTATCAAATGTTGTTGTCAATCAGCTAAGCGGTCTGCCTTCGACCGTTTGAATTATTCTCAAACTCCTCAACCGATAATAGTGGATGAAGATGAATTATTGTATGCATCTGTCAACATGACGTCTCGAAATACTGGGGGTAGAAAATGCCCTAGACATAATGCATCCCACAATCCCAGTCAACAGTACTTAGATCGAATTCATGAATCAGGCGAAGAGGTATACCAGTATACTAGATCAAGAAGCCGAGACACAATCGGTCAAAGGAATCTTCTTGATTCTAACCAAGATTCCTTCAATCAAAAAGACATCCCTATCACTTATTCTGGGGGTGGTTCCTTATATGACTTTGATGCTGACAGTAAAAGTTCTGAAAGGACCATCCTTTCCACTAGCTCATCTTCGAAGGCTAGAGAAGTGACTACTTATGTCGTCACAGAAGATCAAGATACTTCCAGTTCTAACAGTCAAGAGCAGAGAATTGATGCTTTGGAAGCTGGTTTGAAAAGCATGGTTGAGATGATGACAGGCATGCATGCGGTAATTATGACACAACATACAGTTCCACCGGTCGCGAATCTGATTCTGACTCAGGAAACTGTAACAACCTCAGCTCCCATCAAAATTAGTCTGGGAGTACAATCTTCTCACACTACTTCCATACCAGTATAGGCTACTCCAAGTCAATCTGGTGCTGGAGGTGGTACTTATCATGCAGTACCTCCTCCTAACATATCAAATTAATCCACTGCTCCACAATCATCAAAAAATACCAATGAGGCCGTAAAAATTTTACGTACTCAATTCGAAGCTTTCAAACAGAAAGACGGCTTACAGAAGCTTGGAATCAAATAATCATATCCCATAGAATAGAAAGAAGTCCAATTTCCTCCTAAATACAAACCTCCTACTATTATGCTGTTTGATGGCAGTACATCTCCAAGTCAATACCTCAATCACTTTGAAGTAATGACTGATCAACTTCAACCAAATGATGCTCTTCTTACTAGAGTATTTGTCGACTGTTTAACTGGTGCAGCATATGACTGGTATCGTAGTTTACCAGATGGTTGTATAACCTCTTTCTCTAGCTTCAAACAAATATTCTTGGAACGATTTTATGAGGGAACCAACGACATGACTATGTCTGCTCTCATCAAAATCAAACAACGACATAATAAAACTACTGAATGTCTCATTGAACGATTCTGCCGTGAAGCACTCAAAATGCCTCTCGGAACTCCAGATGCTTTGACTATAGACACTAGCAAACAAACATGTTACCTATAATCAGCATGTGGACGGGATCAACACAGTTCCAGGATTGGCCGTCCTTCATAGTGAACGCTAAAGCAACAGAAGAGAGCGCTGACAAGTTCAAACAATTCGGTATTCAAATGCCTAATCTTGACAAAGATGAACACGCTACACCAAATAATAGTGGCCATCAGAACAATCGCAAGAGCAAGAAGACTTTGGCTATTAATCTCAAAGGCAAAGAAGCTCTAGCTATCAATGTAAGTCAGCCAATATCTACCCCAATAGTACCACCACAAAGGGCACCACGTCCAAAAGAAGAATACTCTTTTGATGAAGATGATATCATGAGTATCTTTGATTGTCTGATCAAGAGCAATAAACTTCAACTGCCATAAGCAAAACGGCCAGAGGAAGTTGGTAAGACTGACCATCCTAAATATTATGTTTAACACAGATTTATTGGACATCCAACTCGAGCATGCTATGTGCTCAAGGGTAAAATTCAGGAGATGGTCAATTCGGTGCAATCACTCTCCAACAAGACGAGAAAACTGTAACGGCTAACTTCGTCTCTCTACAGTTTGGAGATTTTTTGGCTCAACTTGTGTAGGACGGCATCATCCCCATCCCGAGAACTACTCTGGAGATTGTTAATCTTCCACCTGTACGAACTGATGGTCTTGTTCCTCTGTCTACTGATAAAGGAAAAATTTTGTGGATCCATCCAGATTTAGTGGCTGACTTCGGAACACCGTCTTTCTCCACCAAGTCTAAGAAGGCCACTAAATATAAATCATGTCATATGATTTTGTTGGGTAAAAATTGTCTTCCACCTCTAACTGCTACCTTCATCTCGGCAACATATAATCCTTCTTCTTCTTCCCCTGCTGAGACAATATTGTCAAAGTCAGAAGCCAAATATCAACCAGCTTTCCATCTGTATAGTCCACAGTCTCGTGAACTAATAACAAAAATGGGATATGATCTACAAAAGGCCTCTGGTTTGAACCATGGAAAGGGATCTCATGTACATCTTTCTCTATGTCTTTCTCATAACCAATCTCAGGTTGGTTTGGGTTATTGGACAAACTCTTCATCTTGCTAAAAGAAACCTTCCAGAAATAAGATCCAGGCAGAGAGTTATAATATAGTGGCCTTCGAACCTATATCCGAAGAAGAAGCCTTAAATGGTACCAGGTCTGGGAAACCTTACCTAAGAGACTATTCAGAAGGTCAAGAAAATCCTGCTTTAGCTTTGGAGGCTCCTCAAGCATCATCTTCTCCTGCTGTCAATGTTCTATCAGCTTCATCACCTCCAGTAGAACCAATTCTTTCCAAATCGACGACAGCCGACAAAGGAAATTAGCTTGTCCGTTTTGATAAAGTATTGAATAAGACTCCAACTTTGGGACTCGAGAAGCCGTATAACTTTGATATACTGGCTCAGCTGGCTAATACCCCGGCAAGATTATCAATTTTTGAGCTACTCCGTCTTTCGAAGAAAACTCGAGAAGCATTGAATGAAGCTTTGATGCAAGCTGATACTTGTCTAACATTCCTCAAGAAGCCAGAGGAAGAGCCTATAACATGCCTTCATTGTCATAGTGTGATGGAACTGATACCCAATATCACCTTTACACAAGATGATATGCTGTTGGAAGATAATCGTCATGACCAACCCCTCTAGGTTGATCGCATTTTGATCGATCCTGGGTCTGCACTTAGCATCATGCCAAAGACTCTACTAGATGCATTAAAGATTCATGTACACAATCTTTCAACAACTATCATGATAATCTCAGGATTCAATTCTGGAAGAAGTGAACCTCTGGGAAAGATTCGTCTGAAGGTTCAAATAGGCAATCTTCATACAAAGGTTACTTTCTACGCGATCGATAATCATGGCTCTTATAATGCTTTGCTGGGAAGACCCTTTCTGCATGAGCATAACATTGTACCATCCACTCTACATCAATGCTTCAAATATGTAGATATCAATGGAGAGGTTCAGAAGGAAGTAGCCGACCTAAATCCTTTCAGGGGCATTGAAGCGTATTGTATTGACTCTCGGATATACAAGAAAGAGTTCATGAATGTTGTATTGGCGATGGATAGTGAGGAAGATCAGAAAGATACTTCAAAAGATGTCCTCATGATCCCCTTCAAAAGATGTACTACTCGTCCCTCTTCTTTTCAGATGTTGACTATACATCTTTCCTCTCATAACAAACAACCTCCTACTGTAGAAAGGGAACAAAAGGAGATCACCCCTTCTGAGCCTCTGGTTATCGACCTTCGTCGTAACAAACCTTCACCTTCTCCTTCTCCTTCTTCTCCTCCTTCTCTTTCTCCTCCTCTGGTTATCAACCTTACTAAGCCTTCTATTAAGGCTAAGAATCCTCCTTCTTCTCCTCTGGTTATCAACCTTACTAAGCCTTCTGTTAAGGCTAAGAATCATGTTGTAAATGATGATGTACAAATCAATAAAATAGCATCTCCTTTACAGTATATTAATGTTTTTTTATTATACTCGATGTTATTTAAAAATATCAGATAACTTCAAACCACTTACCATAGGAGCAGTTCAAGCTTTCCAAGATGAAGTATTGCTCGAGCCAATACAGGACTCCTTCTGCTTAGTTCCCTCCAGAAAGAAAGATAAACTTCCTATACTTTTTAGTAAAGGAACAGAATAGAAGATCATGTCCGATAGCGAAGAAGAAAATCACGATAACGGAAGACTTCAACTACGTCGTTATAGTCAACAATCAAGAGATATCATTCAGAAGATGGACTATAATTTTAAAACTGGTCTCAATGGCGGTAAAGGAAGGCGAACTCCTATTCGTATTCCTGCTCTAAAAGGAAAATCACAACAATACTACAGCAAAATAAAGTCGACTCCAGAAGCTTCCTAATCAGGAAAAGAAGAACGATCTAACTCTTCTGATTCTGTTTCATGGGATTCAGACCCCAGTGTAGGGCACGTCCATCGAGTGACTCTATCTTCCAATATAGTAACTGCCGAATTCTCGGAAGACGACAAAGATTTTGTCAAAGTCTCTGAATCTGATCCTTGGACACAAAGGATGGATACTCAATGGGAGCTTCGCTTCGAGCAGCGTGAGCCGCTTACCGAAGATCAGTTGGTTCATGTCGACATTGGAGATGAAACCTCCTCAAAACCAATATTCGTCAGCAAAAGCCTCCATGAAGCAGATAAACAAGAACTGATCCAACTTATTAGGGAATACATTGATGTATTCGCTTGGATCTATAAAGACATATCGGGATTGGATCCCCAGATCGCTATCCATAAGCTCAACATTCTGCCGAATGTGAAGCTAGTCAAGCAGCAATAGCATTGATTTTGACCTGACATGATGGATGCCATAGAAGCTGAAGTCAAGAAACTCATTGCCTGCAATTTCTTCAGAGAAGAACAACATCCGGACTGGGTGGCTAATGTTGTCCCACTTCTGAAGAAAACAGGAAAAGTTCGAGTTTGCATTAACTTTAAAGACCTTAATGAAGCTTGTCCCATGGACGAATTTCCTCTTCCGATTACTGATGTCATGATTGACAATACTTGCGGATTTGAACGAATATTTTTTATGGATAGATTCTCAGGATATAATCAAATCAAGATGCATCCAGAATATGAGAAACATACATCTTTCCGCACTCCACTTGGAGTCTATTGCTACAATGTCATACCAAGACCTGAGAACTATATCAGTGGGTCATGAGTACTATCTTTCATGATAATTTACGAAAGACTGTTGAATTCTATATTGACGATATTGCTATCAAAAGTCGTCTAAAGGAAGACCACATTCAAGACCTGAGAACTATATTCGATCTAATACGCCAGCATCAACTTAATATGAATCCCACCAAGTTATTTCTGGGAGTCTCTAGTGGCAAATTTCTCGGATTCGTCATTGCCTCTAAAGGTGTACACGTTGATCCCGAGAAGATCAAAGCCATTCAAGAGATGCATCCTCCACGCAACCTAAAAGAGATACGAGGATTCCAGGGGCGGCTTGCGTACATCAGGAGATTCATCTCAAATCTCTCCGGACGCTGTAGACCGTTTACTCAACTAATAAGAAATATGCGTCTTTTATTTGGACTGAAGAATGTCAGCAAGAATTTCAAGACATAAAGCGATACTTGATGAACCCTCTAGTTCTAGTATCTTCTGTTTCAGGAATACCCTTCCTCTCAAAATCCCCAGTAGAGTCTATCCGAGTCATCAATTCTATTTTTTGAAACCCAGCCAATTTAAAAAGATGTATTATCTTTATGATAAAGCCGTATTATCACAGATATCGTCTTTTTAGACATGATATCATGTCTTTAAGTCCTAGCTGACTTGAAGATCATCAATAGAAAAATGAATTCATGTCCGCATTACCTCTGAGTTCTATCATCTATATCAGCGACTTATTATGTCCACATTACCTCTGATAAAGTCGTCTTTTGAAATGACAATATTCTGAATTATATTCTGTCATGTCCACATTACCTCTGAACATATATAATTAATATTATTATTTTTTAGGGGATATGTCATGTCCGGTACCTCTGAATATATTTTTCTACCCTTATCTATTACTTATATCTACTATAGGTATATAATAAGTAATAGAATCACAAAAAGAGCATTATTTTTATTGCCATGATGTTCAAAATGTCAAAAAAAAGTACATCATTTGAAAGATAAGAAGATAAAAGATACTATAGACTACTTTATTGGGGAGGCTGAGTGCTGAGATCAATGATCAATCTTTTCAAATTCTCATCCCTCTCTACTCTGGAGTCAAGTATTCTTTGTCTTGCAAGAGCTCTTCCGGACTATGGATCAAAAGGTTACAGCGATTCTGTTCGGCATTCCAGTTCTACACCTTCGATTTGGATAAGGGCATCTCGCTGCCTCTTCAAGTCATCTAATTGACTTGCAGCAATTTGATGCATCTCCAATACTTCTTCGCGTCGTCGAGCTGCTTTAGCTAATTCTTGAAGTCGAGCCATTTCAATTTCTAGTTCCTGGAGACGAACTTGATATTGAGCAACTTATTTTTCTTTCTCTGTAGCGTCAGTCTTATAGCGTTCAATAGAAGAAGTTGTCTCGACAATGCGAGATTCCAACTCTGTAAAATGCTGTAAGAAAGCTACCACAGAAGCTTCAAACTCTGCTTTTCATATTACAGCTTCATGAGTCATCACCTCGTATTCAGCATCTACAAGTTTCTGGATGTTTTCTCTTGTAGATCTTTGTAAGACTTGATCGATTCTTCAAGTTCGTTCAAAATATGATATAAATAGTTGACTCTATCCAGATCACCAATCTTGCGGATGGCTCCAATGATGAAGGAGGAAGGGCCCCTTACTGATTCATAAGGTTGGTCCTTTTCCATGAACTTTTGAATTAAAGGCTTCAGAGAAGTGAAGAAAGCTTTAGTATAAGCTTCGACAACAGCTCTGTTCATCGCTGAGATCCCCGGGGTAGTCACTTCTATTGGATTTCTTGTTTCCGAAGTAACTGGAGGAACTACAGATTGTACACCAAGAGACCCGAGTACTGGCATCATAGAAGAACTCCCCTCTCCAGTTTGGGTCCCCATATCCAGAGGAGCCATGGTCGAGCTGAAACTGAAAGTGGTCGACGCAGCTTTTGCAAGTGTCCCCACAGGACCCACTGTGATCAAGATACACAGTTATTACATATAAATTACAGGAATTAAGGTAAATAAAAGTCAAAAATTTTACCTGATCCTGGCAATACATATGGGATTTCACGGGGCATGTCCAGATCATAACGAAGTCTGGCTATGGTAGTTTCAGACACAGCTGCCTGACTACTCCCAGCTTCGGAATCGCCTGATAAGAAACAGCTGCTTCCGGCCCCTGATCTGCCTAGTTAACTGGGGCAATCTCCTCTGTATCCCTGACTTCAAAGATTTGATCAGTAGGGGTCTGAGTCTCTGCAACAACAGTGTTGGGATTTTCATCATTCCCAACATCTTCAAGAGTCGTAGTTTGATCTTCTTTATTTTCAGGCTCATCAGTTTTCGGGCTTGGATGTCCCTCCTTAACAATTGGATTTTCTTCATCCTCAACAGTTATATGGCATTTTTCAGTCGATACCAGTGGGACATCTACTGGAACTGGTTCTTCTTCGGCAACACTTGCAAAATTATCTCCGATTGACACATCGCCATAGTCACAATCCAGGAGGGCGTCTATCATCTCTCGATCTTCTTGAGAACGAGTAGGAGTTTGAGTGGCCAGAAGATCGGCAGCTTCAGATTGAGATTCTATAGGAGGCAACTCTTCTTTGGAGGACTCTAGGACATTTGGAGTAGGGGATGACAATGTTACTCCTGCTGCAGCCAGGACAGTTATGGAAACAGTTGTCCGTACAACTCGATATCCTGGAATTGCCTCGGTAGTAATTGAGACTGGAATATCAGTTGCTGTAGTCTCTGTAGATGAAAAAGAATAATATCAATGTATATCATTTATATTTCAAAATTATGCTTAAAAGCAGGGGAGCTACTTGTGCATCTACTTGAGATACTAGTAGTTTGCCTTGTCGAGATCTTGAGATACATAGGGTTGGTAGATCCTGTCCTGACCTCTTTGGAGTAGGCATAATACCCTTTTGCGTGGAAGGTTTATTCTGAATAGAACCCATCTTCCTGACAGAGATTTGGTTGTCTGTGTTAAGGAGAATAGAATTCCTATCTGAATTAGCAGTACTTTCCACCCAGTCAATGACTCGAGCAGAATGAGAAAAGGCTAAAGAGCGTTTTCCTTTATTTAGTGATTTCTCACTAAACTTCTGGTTTGGTGGCAAAGAGGGAGTCACTAAACAGTGCTTCTTTTTGCGTTGCTCTAGTGCAGAAGCATGTGCAGGTTGTGCTAGATCATGAATATGCATAGGTTGTGCCAGAGCATGTAACGCCCCAGTCCCAAAATACGTAGGACTAGGAACGTAGACATGCCAGCCGTATAATAAATATACGTAAGCTGTAAAATGCAGTAGAACCATAACTCATCTCATCCATACAAAATAAATGAATAAAAGATACCATATAATGATGACGGATTGTCTTGATACAATATGTTGGGCGGAGACAAATCCACTACCAACAAAATAAAAGAAATACATGATATACAAAAGAATAATTTTTGGCGAGCGAAGCGAAGACGATCCAAGTGCAATCATCCTCGAAGAAATAGCGATGAACACGGCTAGAGCTAGAACACCTGCGAAAGACAAGAGCACACACCTGGAGAGATAACCAGGTCCTCAGAGGGACGTAACAAGACACATAATATCATGCCATATAAACTGAATAAATATTGCTCAAATAAATAAGTCAATTGAATTATAACATGGTCCAATACACACATATTGAACTAGCGTACCAACCCCCCAACCAAACAAGGACAGGAGATGGTAAACTAATTCACGGCGACGTATCTTTCCATGCTTCGAATCCAATATGGTATCCGGACCCCAACAAGGTTCAATACCTTCTCATCGAAGTAGTAAGTCACACCTACAGCCAAACAAGGACAAGATGTGACGAACTAATCCGCGACAAGTTATTGTTCCAAGTCACGATCAGATACAAGTACCCAAACCAAAAGTACTCATACCTAACGGATAAAGGTAGCCTAACCGTTCTAAGTGAAATGTAGTTAAGAACAATCCTTCCTACGCATGGGCCCTGGCTAAATAGGATCGGCGTAGTGCCCCTTGGGCACCAGAGGCCCCATCAGTAAGAGCATGACGTTCCGTAGAATCATCAGTGCCCGTCAGTAATCATGGGTCATCAACCCTGTATCTCCAACGGAGAGAACAGGTCACAAGGGAAGTGCATCGAATCCCATACGCTAAAGAATTGTCCTCCCCGTCCAATGCCTACTGTGTTGTATCCACAACACAAAACCATTGTAACCGCTAAGTCAAACTAGCATGCAATCTCTATTAGTGGTTATTCCTATCGCACGGCTTGTACGTACTGGTGACCAGCCAATCACGCACGTCCGTGTTCTACATGCGACACACAACTTCGTGGTACAACGTGTCAAGGCCAATGAATGCAACACACAAGGTGGTCCCTTAAACCTAGGTTTAATGTGTAAAAAAAATAATACATAGCAGGAAATATAAATGAACAGTAAATTCTAACAAGTTATGCCATATATCACAGTTTATTTTGCATAAAAAAATAATGCATGCAATATGAGCTAAAATAAATAAACAGCTAATGGCAAGGTGTCTTGCCTGGTAGGACGCCTGCTGTGCTGCGATGATCAAGGTGGCATGAACTGCGACTTTGGTGTAAAAACTATACAAGGTGACCTCGGATGGTGGCACGGATGGTTCCATTGGGTCCAGAAGGGTCAAGTTAGTTAGGTTCGACATAAGGTAGTACGGATTTGGTGACAGGATAGGAATAAGAGGATTGGTTACGGACAGGAGAAATATCAAAGAATAATGAATAAATATAATATATACAAATTTTAGAGAATATTCCTAAAACTAGTTTTCATGAGTCAAAATATTTATAAGGAAAATACTAAAAAAAACCTAAAGTCAAGAAAAATCGTTTTCGGCAAAAACTCTAACTTTGTAAAGATACGACTCTAGATAGAAAAATATATATATATTATTGCCAAGGCTCGGGCGGCCAGCTTGCGGAGGTGGAGGCAGCAGAGAGGGGCGGACGTGCACGGAGGAAGGAAGGGGAGGCGCAGCGGCTAGGGCATTACACTTGCGGAGGCGGTGGCCGCGGTGGCGCGCTCGCGACGACGGCGGCTCGCCATCACGCAGCGGCCGCGGAGACTGAAGGTCGGGCTGGGCGCTGAGCAGAGGAAGGCGGCCATATGGAGGCTGCTCGGCACGGTGGTCGGAGTTCGAGCGGTCGGCTGGAGGAAGACGCCGGCGATGAGGGTTTTTCGGCATTTTGCTAGGAGTTTGGGAATCGGGGTGGTGGCCGAGATGGGCAGGGGCTCGCCACAGTGGTGGCGGTGGCCGAGCTCCGTGGTGGCGTGCTGGGTTCTCGCGGGTGAAGCCAGGCTGACGCGGCGGTGGAGGAAGATGGAGAGGGTTCGCCGTGGACGGTTCGGAGTTGGGGTTCGTCGAAGGGGGTTTCGGTCGGGCTGGGGGTCGATCGGTCCGGCGGAGGAGCGGATGCGGTCGGAAGACTCGCGGATAGGCTCGGCGGCAAGGGGCAGCGGAATGGGCTCGACTGGGTGAAGGTTGACGATGTTTTGTTTCTCCTATTGTTAACTTTTTTGGGGTTTTGGTGGCGACGGGTGGTGTCGACGGTGGTCGATGGTGGTACGGCGTGGTGGCCGTGGTGTCGATGATGGTGGTGGTGATGTAGTGAAGGCTGTGGTGGTGGTGGTGATGAAGGTGGCAGGGTGTGTGGTCGTGGGCACAGTGGAAGGTGGCAGCGTAGGTGATGTTGGTGGTCGTTCGGGAAGATGGTGGCGATGAAGGCCGGAGGTGGTTGTTGGAGTGGGTGAAGATATGGCGGTGGTGCCACGGTGGTGTTGGTGGTGATGACGACGTAGATGGTGGTGGTCTAGACATGGCGGCAACGGTGGTAGGGTTAGGATTGGGTGTATTGGATTTCGCATCGTCGTGTCGGGGACTGTCCGACACGATAGAGAAAGGATCGGTGGTCTATCTATGTGATGCGGATGGTGTCGAGGCCCGGTTTGTCGGGTGGGACGAAATATTGTATCTGTAAAATAATCAGTGGATGGAAGGGAGACACGGACACGATGCACGTACACTTCGTAGAAATTTTATGGAGGAATTTGTGGAGAAAAAAAATAGAGGAGTACCTGCCTATTCATAGGATGTGGGAATTCCCATTAAGATAGGGATTAGGATATTTAAACCCAATTTTAATCAATAAATCCAAATCCAAATCCAAATCAAAATCTAATTTAAATCTAATTAAATTCTTTTGGTTTAAAATCAATTGGGATAAAGCAATTCCAAATATAGATATTAATCTACTATTTAAAACACATCCATAAATCAAATCAAGTTTTAAATTGCTACAAAAATTTCAAAATATGTTTTCTAAAAATACTAAAATAATAATTTCGAAAATACATTATTATTTACAATTAAACTCAATAAATATTTATGAAATATATATGTATTCACGAATAATACTATTTACTAGTAATAACTATTTTTCATGAAAGACTTATTATAAATAATAAATAAAATAATAATTTGAAAACTTTGGTACGATAACAAAATAATTATTATGTATATTATTTTGAAACTATAAATGATAGAAAATATTTTTCTAAAATATGTACGCTCGTACATATTCGCACTCGTCGAGCAAATTCGAAAAACGAACTTCCGCACACGACGTACAATACGACTACGTGACGTACAATACAAATTTTTAAATCAATACCAAATTTAATTAAAAAAATAGTAGAAATTTAGGGATTTTACATCCTACCCAACTTAAAAGAATTTCGTCCTCGAAATTAAAAAAATTAGTAGGGGGTGAGAAGATATAAGGGAGTAGATAGAAGGGTTCCTTAAAGAAGTTTATATGGTCGTAGTCTAGGTTGAGGATATGATTAAGAGACGATTGTAATCACTCTTAAATTCAAGTGATTAGAAAGTCAAAATTGTAGAATTAGGGTCGAGGGAAAGGTCGAAGAGTTTATGATGAAGACATAACAATGTCGAGTGGTAATGGTCATAATTGATAGGACAGCTAGAGGAATTTCAAGTACAAGTGCCTTCGTCCTTCCAAAATCGGTGAAGGCGAAAGCGATTTAAGGAGTTCAATGACGACATTATCAATTACGAATACGTGGTTCAAAGGCGTTCGTATAGATTTCAAAAGAATCGTCAAGGCAGTCGTAGGATGGGATCCCAAGGGGTAAGTTTAACTATATCACATCCACGTAGATTGAAGGCGAACCAAAATGCACTCGGTTGATCAGACCATCATGCACCGGTTCTGATTAGACAATATTTTAAGTGGGTCAACCCAAATAACATATGTCTTGAACAAGCTCGATAAAGAAATAAGCTTACAAAAACTAGGCTATATTAGCATCATTAGTTAAGATGGTAAAAATATAAGCACGAGAGATTTAAGATTTGAAATAAAGAATAAATATGAATAGTCTATAAGTCATAGGAACCTAAGTCTTGTTTACTCCTATACCACCATTCTATGGTTTTATTTACCAAGGCTTGGTTTGACTCAAATGGGTTAAATTTCTCTAGTCTCTATGGCTAGATAATACTTTTTGTATTCTCTTAATGGTCAAGGGTGTGTCAGGTCGTGGGGTATTCTACCAAACTTAAAAGAATTAAGCTAAGGGTGTTTTGGGACATCCAACTAGTAGGGTCAATCTTTAGCAAGCACGAAGGGAAGATAAGAATAATGATAGAAGGAATCAAGCAAGATGCAATCGATATCGATGAGTCGAATGGTAGATCGAAAAATAGAGTCGAGGGAAGAGGTCAAGTATGTGGATGAGATCCTAGACTTCTAATCCTATTCGCAGGCTTGCTTGGTACGGTAAAGTAACCAAACAATTTATCTTGACCTGCATGGGCCACCACAAAAACATGTAACGTCCCAGTCCCAAAATACGTAGGACTAGGAACGTAGACATGCCAGTCGTATAATAAATATACGTAAGCTGTAAAATACAGTAGAACCATAACTAATCTCATCCATACAAAATAAATGAATAAAAGATATCATATAATGATGACGGATTGTCTTGATATAACATGTTGGGCGGAGACAAATCCACTACCAACAAAATAAAAGAAATACATGATATACAAAAGAATGATTTTTGGCGAGCGAAGCGAAGACGATCCAAGTGCAATCATCCTCGAAGAAATAGCGATGAACACAACTAGAGCTAGAACACCTGCGAAAGACAAGAGCACACACCTGGAGAGGTAACCAGGTCCTCAGAGGGACGTAACAAGACACATAATATCATGCCATATAAACTGAATAAATATTGCTCAAATAAATAAGTCAATTGAATTATAACATGGTCCAATACACACCTATTGAACTAGCGTACCATCCCCCTAACCAAACAAGGACAGGAGATGGTAAACTAATTCACGACGACGTATCTTTCCATACTTTGAATCCAATATGGTATCCGGACCCCAACAAGGTTCAATACCTTCTCATCGAAGTAGTAAGTCACACCTACAACCAAACAAGGACAAGATGTGACGAACTAATCCGCGACAAGTTATTGTTCCAAGTCACGGTCAGATACAAGTACCCAAACCAAAAGTACTCATACCTAACGGATAAAGGTAGCCTAACCGTTCTAAGTGAAATGTAGTTAAGAATAATTGTCACACCCCAGAACCAGAATACTGGAGAGCGGGGAGAATGACTCAGCCAGCTACGTATTACGGGTAGATGAATACCGTATAATACGATCAATGCTGTCTACAAGACGAGGGGGTGCATACTACATGAAAGTCTCCCTATGGTCACTTCACATCTGTTGTCTCAATCATTCGAACAAGAAACATAAATAGAGAACATGTAAGATAAGCAGTAAGGCATCCCAAACGCTTAATCAAAATATTCTTAATATCTGGCTTTACAAAACATAGCCAGATAATGTAGCAAAATATACACAATTGTTTATCAGCTGCAGCCTGACTTTAGTTACAATTATGTAAAAGTGAGTACACGACAATTCGACTAACATGTCGGTGCCAAACGACAAAGTTTTAAGTAAATAACAAAAACGAGCGGGGAAGTAAGAAACCCACTCGAGTCCTCCTGCGATCATCCCTCTAGCGTTGGCCATCTTGGAGGTAGAAGTAAGCTGAGTCCTCGGGAACCGGCTCTAAATCTGGTCCATGCAAAACCAGAGAGGTTAGACCTCTAATAGCAAGTACCGCAAGGAAGCACGATATGAGGAATAAACCAGTAATAGGAAATATAATAAATAGGTCTCTGCTGACTACTGGGATTCACATCACGTCACGACATTTCGAACCAACTTCCCAACCAAACAAGGACAGAAGTTGACCCGTCATGTCCTGACATTCCGATCATCTTAGTTAGTCATCAGAGTAGAGACAGTACACAAACAAATCAATTTAAACGGCCATGCAACTACTACGGCTTGCTACTGTGAGTTCCAAGTTATCCTGGAATTATGCAATAGGGATTCCTCAGTTCTTACTATGTGCAAGCAAGGCTAGTTTACCCAATCAATCAATTATGCCAATCATGAATTAGACGAGTCCCAGCGGGACGCCCGTCATCAATATACAATATATAATAAATAATATAACCAGATTCTGCTCTCTACCCGTGTGGCAGATTTGTAGGATCTGTGGGAACCAGTCGACCTGTCGGGCACTTAATAGTCCCAAGAGGGCTGCCATGTAAGAACTCGGGAATCCATTCTCTCCATGCAATCATTATTTTATTTAACCTAATAGTCTCTATGTTGAGTGAAATCCCATGCCGTGGATCATGGTCATTCAGAATGAGTACTGGTGTACGGGGTACGATATGCACAACTCTATAACGATACCCGTGTGGTTAGGTTGTAGGTCTTACATAGCGTAATGCAACAATCAAAACTAACCACAGAATAATCATACCTTGACCATAAAGTACACATGCTTTTTTTGTAGAAAAATAAATAAATTGAAGCCTGCATGTGCCTGTATACCAATATTCGAGATCGGCTAGTCGATTGCAATAGCTCATAATCCATATGGACGTGTCTCATTCATTTAATTCAATAAGACGACTAGCCAGTCTCTTAGTTCCAACTAGGAACGCATGATCAATTATTAGTCAAGGTCACAATCATTATCAATAGTGACAAGGCTTGAAAGTCAACTAGTATTCAGTGGGGTCGAGTCTACAACTCTCAGGGTTTAATTCCAGTCATACTGGGCATCCATAAACCAATCAAGACACATGACACGTTCTACACAACCATATGTATTAAAATATTAACATGCCAAGATTATCGAGTTCATGCAAAAAGGCGTAAGGATATAATAGGAGAATTATCATGCCACCATTAAATGAATAAATTATAGAGCAATAGAAGCACCAAGGTTAGATTACGCCAAGGTTGGTCTATGCCCAAGTTTTACGCTAAGGTCAACAATACGCACGTAAAAAGCCTGCCTGCATAAAAGCCTGCCTGCGTAAAAGCCTGCCTGCGTAAAAGCCTTCCTGCGTCAAACTTAGAAGAGTACACGTAAAACATAAAGATACGCGTAAAGGAAATATACTCAAATAAAGGAACAAGGTTGAGCGTAAAACTTGTTTTACGTCGAGCCAAAGAGTGCGCGTAAAAAGAGCTACGTGTAAAAAGATTAGAGTTAACGCCTGAGACACTGTGGGCATAAAACAAAGATTTCGCCAAGTCAAGTAGACTGCGTAAAACAGTTTTACGCCGACACGAGTGATCGTAGGCGTAAATCTCGGCACTATGCAGACACATATAACGTGGACGTAAAAACTCAATATTATGCTGGCACGTATAACGTGGGCGTAAAAACTCAATATTACGCTGGCACGTATAACGTGGGCGTAAAAACTCAATATTACGCTGGCACGTATAACGTGGGCGTAAAAACTCAATATTACGCTGGCACGTATAACGTGAGCATGAAGGGCTGATACTACACAAGCACGTATAACGTGAGCGTAAAACATCTCCCGAACTCCAAATCCCACGGAACCTTCATTCCAAGCCAGAAATGAGGTTTCCATGGTTCAGAATGGCGTATAACACTACCTCAACAAAACTGGAATAAATAAAACTTGGGAGTAAGGGAGTTTGATAGATCAAAACCAATAAAATTTGAAAAAATAGAAATTTCTAGATCTACGAAAAACGAGACTTCAAAATGCAAAGTGCCAAGTTCTAAACTCTCTTAGGATCACGAGAGGAAGATAAATGAACCATAAAAATATGGGTTCTCATGTGAAGCAAGATGTACTTGCCTACGGTTGGTAGGTGGAGAGAGTAATGAGGAAGAAGAAGAAGAGTAATGGTGAAGGGGAGTAATGAAGAGAGAGAAAGGGGTGGGCTTTAAATGGAAGGGGTGGTGGTAGGTGGGGGTTTGTATCGGTTCATGTTGAACCAACTTGACTAAACCAAACCAAGCCGAACCCAAAGTATAGCTAAAGTAGAGTATAAAATCAGGAAATAAAATACAAAAACAAAATTGCAGAAAATTAATTAACATGAAATTAAAGGGGTTTAATTATAGAGCAATACATGATAAATATTAAATAAATATACTAAAGCAGTACATGTATTAAAAATACGTATTCTGGGAACGGAAAGTGACATCTCTACCCTCCTTAGAAAAATTTCGTCCTCGAAATTTCAAATCCAAGCAGGATAGGAATATTAAAAGCTAAACTAATCTAGGTACAAGAAACTTGGACAAGCAATCATTCTTCAATGTTAACTAGTAGATAACATATCTATACTATCAATCTACGATATCGCGTAGTTCTATCCATAGGGTGACAAGCATGAGGAGCTAATACAATCAAGGTATGCAGAAAGAGATATACCTTGTGGGTCAAACAGATGTGGATACCTTGATTGGATGTCATCCTCACGTTCCCACGTTGACTCACCCAAAGAGTGATGACCCCAAGCAACCCGGACAAGGTTAATTGTTCGGTTCTTGAGTATCTTCTCTCTTCGATCCAAGATGGACACAGGCTGCTCTTCGTAAGACAAGTTGGTACCAACAACCAACTCAGAATGATCAAGGATATGGCTTGGGTCCGATACATACCTTCGCAACTGAGATACATGAAACACGTCATGCACCTCTCGTAACGAAGGTAGAAGGGACAAACGATAAGCAACATCGCCTACCCTATCAAGGATAACGAATGGTCCTACGTATCGCGGACTCAACTTTCTGCGAACGACAAATCTAATGACCCCACGGGTAGGTGAGATCCGTAGGAACACGTGGTGCCCAACAGAAAACTCTAGCGGCCTACGATGCTGGTCCGTCCAACGACGATGTCGATCTTGTGCAACTCGAAGTCGCTCCCTAATTCCCTTAACCACTTCAACCGTCTGAACAATCAATTCTTGGCCTAACATCTTCCTTTCCCCGATATCATCCCATGCTAGTGGCGATCTACACTTCTTACCATATAGTGCCTCAAATGGCGCCATCTGGATACTGGCTTGATAACTGTTGTTGTATGAGAACTCAACTAAGTACAGGTGGGTTTCCCAAGATCCTCCAAAATCTAGAGTGCAAGCTCGCAACATATCTTCCAAAGTCTAAATTGTCCTTTCTGATTGCCCGTCCGTCTGTGGATGGTAAGCAGTGCTAAATTTTAACTTGGTGCCTAGACTATGAACCAAGCTTTTCCAAAAATGTGATGTGAAACGGGTATCTCTGTCTGACACAATACTGACAGGGACTCCATGCTGCCTGACTATCTGTTGCATATATAACTCTGCCAACTTTTCTGTAGATTGCCCTACTCTGAAAGGAAGAAAATGTGCTACCTTTGTAAGCCGGTCCACTATTACCCAAATAGTATCTTTACCACTTGGCGATCTCGGTAAACCGGTCACAAAGTCCATTGTGATGTGCTCCCACTTCCATTCCGGGATAGGAAGCGGTTGCAATAATCTAGCTGGCCTCTGCTGCTATGCCTTCACTTGCTGGCATATCAAGCAACGGAAAACAAATCTAGCTATCTTCCTCTTCATTCCATTCCACCAGAAGTGCTGCTTGATATCTTGGTACATCTTGGTCCCTCCAGGATGTATAGAATACTGAGAACTGTGAGCTTCTGTCATAACTTCCTGTCTGATATCTCCACTAGGCACGCATAGGCGCGATCCAAACCTAAGTGTACCATCTCCATGAATTTTCATCTCCTTCATGAGCCCTGACTCACATTCTGTCCTAAGCTTCTGGATCCTTGGGTCCTCTGCCTGAGCTGCCTTGATCCTATCTACCAAGTCAGATTGGATTTGTAGACTTGCCATAACTCCTACATCATTAGGAAGTATAACTTCTATGCCCATCTCCTGAAGGTCTTCTAAGATATGCTTCTGTGTTGTCAACATAAATGCGCCGCCTCTCCTGCTAAGAGCGTCTGCTACCATATTAGCCTTGCCTGGATGATACTGAAGCTCCACGTCGTAATCCTTGATCAGTTCTAACCATCTTCTCTGTCTCATATTTAGCTCCTTCTGAGTAAAGATGTACTTCAGACTTTTATGGTCTGTGTACATGTCCACTCGGTCACCATATAAGTAATGCCTCCATAGCTTCAAAGCAAATACTACTGTCGCCAACTCCAAATCATGAGTTGGGTAATTCTTCTCGTGGTCCCGAAGCTGCCTAGATGCATATGCTATCACCTTCCCGTGCTGCATGAGGACACATCCAAGTCCTTTCTAAAATATGTACGCTCGTACATATTCGCACTCGTCGAGCAAATTCGAAAAACGAACTTTCGCACACGACGTATAATACGACTACGTGACGTACAATACAAAATTTTAAATCAGTACCAAATTTAATAAAAAAAATAGTAGAAATTTAGGGGTTTTACAGAGCATGAATATGTGCAAGTTGTGCTGGCGCAGGAACATGCACAGGTTGCGCCAGGGAGGAAACATGTGCAGGTTGTGCCGGAGAGGAAAAGGCCAAAGAGCGCTTTCCTTTGTTTTGTCGAGCAGTGTGTCGAGACGAAGTCTTCTTCGATTACAGAATCGGAGAAGTAGAGGGGTTAGCCAAAAGGCTGTTTCCCTTAGGTTGCACCAAAGTAGTGATGGGCGCAAGTTGCGCAGAAGCAAGAACAGGTACAGGTTGCGCCAGGGAAGAAAAGGCCAAAGGGCGCCGCTTTCCTTTGTTTTGGACAACAATGTGTCGAGACGAAGTCTCCTTTGATTTCAGAATCAGAGAAGTGGAGGGATTAGCCAAAAGATTGTCTCCCTTAGATTGTGCCAAGGCAGTGATGGACGCAAGTTGCGTAGAGGCAGAAGATTATGCCGTCGAGGACTTAGGAGTCCAAACAGAGCGTGTCTTGCTCTTAATATTGGGAACAGTGCGCTTGGTACCCCCAGCATTGATCATGGCCTCGTAGGCTGTCTGGTCGATTTAAACGACCAGGCTCTTCTGCGTATTGCCGATTGACGCGATATCACATTGAGTTGTCACTTTCTCGTCGGAGGAGAAAGTCATCCCCAGCAGGGTCACTATTTTGTTTGCAAAGAACAACAAGTCTTATTACAAACTTAGAAAAAGAGTACAAGAGTACAATTAATTTCTGGAGAAGTACAACTATAGGAATCTAATCAGAAGACGATCACTTTATCCCTCGGACGATGTGTTATCGAAGACACGAGCCTCTGGAGGATGCAACAGCACTTTAGCAAGAGATTATGATCTTTTTTGATGCTTTGAGATTGATTTGAAACTCTATTTATAGAGTTCTTGAAATAACTGTTTACCAGTTATTCTGGATTGTGCGCGCTTTAGGTTGCGCGCCTCCTGTTCACTTGCGCAAACGGTTGCACTAACTGCTGTGGACGCGTGGCATCGTTTGATTGAGATGCGCGTGGTCGTGGGTAGTGTAGTAGACATGTTCTGCAAAGTTAGTGGCTTGCGCGCAACGTCACTCTGTTCTTAATATTGTTTGATCACCTTGCGCGAACTTCATCAGGTTGCGTGTGGACGCAATGTAACAACTTGCACGAGCGGTTTACACCAACTGCTATGGACGCGTGACATCGTTTGATTGAGATGCGCATGGTCGTGGACAGTGTAGTGGACACGCTCTGCGAAGTTGATGGCTTGTGTGCCACGTCATCCTGCTTTTAAAATAGGAGTTGATCAAGTGGCACCAACTTGTCAGGCTGCGCATGGGCGCAACTCAACGACCGGCGTCTTTGACTAGGTTTTCTATGTTGTACTGATTAATTCTCGTACCACTCAATGACTTGTGCGAACCAGCTGTCAGCGTTAATTACATGCTGACAAAATCTTCTCGAGCGCCGCGTTGTGCGAGATTCGAATGGATTTTCCTTAATCTTCGTGCTATCAGTTGTCAGGTAATGATGATGCCATTACAGCTTTTCGAGGAAGTGCGCCACATGGTGCTCGTGCAACCTGACTCCAGCGCAACTAGATGTTGGCGCAACCGGATGCTGCGCAACTTAATAATTTGGCACAACATAATGATTTGGCGCCATCTGATGATCGAACACTTTAATGGGTGGCGCATCTTGATTTTTAGCCTCTACACCTTCTTTATTCCATCGCTTCAAAATTCTTAGATTGCATTCAGAAAACGACGCGAAAGCACTTTCATCAAAACCAAGCGGCAAAAGCTCCAAGAAAATCATACAGCAGTCTAGTCCTGTCGAATGGACTCTTGTATAGAGCTCACTCGCCGAGACGCAGGCCGCTGCATCTAGGACTTATTCCAACAGAAGTCGTTCCATTAGTTGGATCGATTCTCGTAACATTCATCCAAATCGATTTGATCGATGCCACAAGGTGTTATCGTTTACCATGTTCAGCGATCGAATCAGATGGCCATCTAAGTTTTCGACCGATCTAACTCGGTGCAAGCATATTACGAAGTCCGTCGCCTATCGAAAGCGGGACACTATAGTCCATCCCTATATGCCTAGTATTTTGGGAGCGGAGTATGATAAGGTTTTTGTGGTGGCCCATATAGGTCTATTTTTCAGACTTGTAGGAGATTCATCAAAGTAGGAATCTAAATCCATGTTTACCTTCAGTTGATCTCCTCTTGTATATTGCTCTTACTGATTTCCTTGAACTGTAAACATGCTTGATATATGTGATATGTCTTTGTCTATTATTGATATTTTGTGTCCTTATCCTTCAGGGACACCCCGCATTCTTCTTCGTCTGAGGATTCTATTGCTCTGCCACCTCCAGCAATTCAGGTTACAGGCCACTATCTGATTCTGTTGCCTTAGAGTCGTGAGCCATCAGTACTCCAACATAAGTCGATAGCACAGTTTGATCCTATCCAGTCAACTCAGCCAGCTCAGCCAATTCCACCAACTCCTCCAATACAGCCAATACAGATGGACCAACGTACCATTCTCGAGATGATCAAAGGCATAATAGAGATACAACAACAACAATAGCAGCTTCAGATTCAACAACATGTGGTTCAGCTCTACCAGCAGTTGCAGCAGGGTCAAAAGCAGACTAACACACCCTCTACAAGGGAGTCAGAGCAGCTTCAGAGTTGAGTGGACACCACAACCACAACTCAGTATCCAACTTCAGTCGCCTGCGTCTGGCTCAGTTCTTTGGCATCGAGGATACAGTTTTAGTCGATTCTTGGCTTTAGGACACCAAGGCCATTCTTGAGGCAACTAGGACTCGAGCAGAAGATAACTCATGAAGATTTAGTTCCCAGATATTGCGCGAGATTGGTGGATAGCATAGGAGATGGCACTTCCCAGGCCTATAGGTTGCGAGACTTTTAAGGCCGGATTTCTTCCAGGAGAAGTTCTTCCATATCACCGTTAAGTTCCAGCTTCAGCAGCAGTTTATCAACCTTTATTAGCAGACCTTCAGCATGATGTAGAGTTCTGCAGGTTCAATCGATTTGCGTCTCACATGGTGCATGGCTAATGAAGAGGGCACGGCCTGGAGGTTCGAGAAGGCTTACATGCATTTGGAGATTCACTAGTTCATAGTGGGTTATTGTTATGCCACGTTTGATTCAGCACCTAGGGCAACCAGATCCCTAGAGCTTGCCGGTCAGAGAGTATCAAAGACAATCGGGTGGAGGGCAGAAGATGCCCTACTCAACCGCGGGGACCACCACGGTTCAGTCATCAGCTCCATCTCCAGCAGTCGGAGCTCCAGATCATCGAGCTCCTTGTTTAACAGTAACATTAGTCCCGATAATAGTATCACTACAGTCTTCCAGGCATTTATAGCCGACAGGGTATGTCTACTGTGGCAAGCCAGGACATACCAGGCTCAATATAGGAAGGCAAATGGCCATTGTCTCAGGTGCAGAGCATCTGACCATATTATTGTCTCTTGCCCCACAGTTGCATCTAGAGGCTTCACCCGTTGGACAGTTTCCAGCCCCTCCTCAGTTGTTTCCTCTGTTGGACAGTTTCCAGCCCCTCATCAGTTGGCGATAAAGGCCCTGAGAGGCAGTCTGACCCCTTGCTTAGCGTCCCCTTCCAACGTAGTCTCAGCAGTTCCAGCGTCAGTGTTCGATGTAGTTTTTCCAGTTCTAGCATGTTAGGAAAAACCAGCAACAGGTTCGAGTATAGCTCCGAGGCGTGGGCATGGTGAGTTTGGCATTTTAGAGAAATTGTTGTTCGAGAGCGGTCAGATTGTAAGTGAGATTTCCGAGCCTTTCTTCAGCCTTTCTTATTCTTGGGTTCATGTCGATGGCCTTTTATTTCACCTATTTTCAGAGTGCAACGATCGATTTGACTTATTCAACGAGTGAAGGCGAGTTTCTCATCCCACTCTTTCGCCTTTGTATTTTGTGATACGTGATAGTTATCATGTGTCCCAACTACGAAGGTACGTCCTAGATCGGAGTCATGCTCTCGATCGAGTTTTTCGTCACTCTTCAGCTTGAGATAATATTCGTGGACTAGAGTTCATTTCATACAACGGAGTACTCTTCGGTGGGACCAATAGAATTAGATCCCCCTATGTAGTATTAGCTGGCCATAGAACCGTGACAAAATTCATGGTTCACTAATTGAATCTTTTGCTAGCTTCATATGTAATTTGATAATTGAATATCTAGCACTAGGGTCGGCTTAGGGGTAAGTCAGACAAGACTTCAGACTTGGACAACCCCCCTCTAGCTAGGGTACCTCTCAGGCTCAGCGTGATTTCAGTAGCCTCCAGGATCAACCTACAATAAGAGTTAATAAGGGACAACCAAAACTAGCTCCAGATAGGACAACACAACCCGCGGGCCGGTCCTGTCTAGCACTAAACCGATTGATGGAGATTTAATTCTATGCCTAGCTAGAACTAGTTATGCTAGTTGAATTCATCCAGAATGAACACAATCTCAAAGAAAATCATGTAACGAACTAGGAAGATGATGCATGATCCTACATAAACTTGCAGAAAACTGTAAGAAATAGCCATAAGAAAACCGAATACATTTTATTCTCCAGAAAGAAAGCACTCGTAATGCAAACCCAGTTGAGGCGGAAAAAAGAAGAAGAAGAAGAAGAAGAAGAAGAAGAACTCTGAATAAAAGTTGGTTCCGAGTAATGAATTTTTTGTATGATGCTGCATCAATCGACTGTGCAATTGACTGCTACTCCAAGCAGACCAAGTGGTGGTACATCGACTGCTATAGAGGCATTGGTAAACCCCGGCCGGGCTTCAACCAGACTGCAGATTGAGAGGTCACCGTGCAATCGACGTCTCCCTCGCCGGCCGAACAATCTGCAGTCGGAACTACATCATGACCTCGGAAACGTCTCACCAGCATACGATCCTTGCGGACTAACTGCACCGATATATACCTCTGAAATGCCATCTTCGCCGAGAGGAAAGTAGAGTTGCATGCGGCCCGTGGCCGGTATATACCGCTCTGCACAGCAACGACTAGAATTGGGAGGGGGTGGTGATGATGAAAGGAGGAGGTGGGTGGACATATTCTTAATGAACAAGGCTAGCTGCCGTCCTCGGAACGTCCAAACTAGAACGAAACAGTAAAGAATCATGACGAATGAACCGTTCAACATAGTAGTGGCAATCATGTACGGACAGTACTTCAATGATAAGCGCAGAGTCAGAGTCAGAGTCATAGCTAGGGTTTGTCGATACAGAAATTCGTTTCTGACCGCGGGGGGCCACATGTGGCCAGCACGGCAGGACTGTAGTCCAAACCTGCGGGCAACGTAGCAGTCCCTTTGTGGATAGCATATGCTGCTGCAAGTAGCGCCTATTGTCAGTGTCGACCGCGAAAGTCTTAGGTTCGTGCCCGGTCAAATCGATACTAGGTAGGAAACAACAATGGCTTGCCTATGCACTACCTCTCCCTTGGCTGCACTCTCATTTCGATTAGCTGATACTTTTTTTTTTTTCAAAGAATATGTCACAATTTCCGTTTCATTCAACAGCATAATGAAACTAGGAGAGCCAACTTATAAAGTACATAGTTTCATATATAAGCGTCGAACTAAGAAGAAAATCTTATAGATCCTCCAAAAGAAATTTTTATGAAAAATGCTATTGTGACCGTGGTTTGTGAGCGTGACCGTAACCGCAGGCCCACGTGGCAGCGAATTATTTCACCCCGCTATTACTGGACCCTACCCCTTAAAATCTGGACTGCCACGTGTACGTCCAAGATCACAAACCGCGAACAAAATAGCAGTGTCCAAATTTTATTTAGTCTCTGTTTTCTTCCTAGGTTGTCTCATCAATGTTTACTCTTGACCAAAGTTTCTGTGTTTGTATATACGGATTGATCGATATGGACTGATATGGACGAAGAAGATGTGCTTAGTTAATTGGTCGGCCTACGGTCAAACGAGAGAACCAACGGTCAAGAATTGTTTGCATGCTGGATAGCTTTATGTGGGGAAGAAGATATTCCTCGGTTTGTTGTGGCAACTATTAATTGAGCATCATATTGTCAAATTATTCAGCGGGTCCGACTCGCCATGAATTTTAATTCTCCTCCACCTAACAAGTGAGTACATGGATCTTAATTCTTCTCTTCATTCTCAAATTTTCAGGCCATCTAATGAAGGAGAATAAAGGCTTATGATGAGCCCGGCTCACTGAACAATTTTTCCATGATATCGTGGATTTTGGATGTTGTTCCGAGTACCGAAAGACTAACATAGGGTGGAGATTTCATGTTTATGCAATTTGAATATCAATAATATTCATAATGAATTAGTGAACCATGTTATTTTGGAAGAAATTATGGTTGTTCAAAACAAAAATGGATGTGTACTTTGAACACATCAGGCCTTGTGATGGAGTGCCAAAATTAAACAAAAATCGGCCATGACCTCTGACGACGGGCCTCCGATGGATCTCCACGAATCCGCCGGGGTGCACCAGCTTCAGAACTCCATGATTCCTACTCATGGGCTCGTCCTAAGTCACTCAAAAGTTTTCAGAAATTTAAGTTAAATGGACCCAAATATGTCACGACATGGAATGGATAACCAACTGATTTTGAGCTCGTCTTAGTTTATTTCTGGACTTGGGTCCAGTAAGTGTCTGACTAAGGACAAGACACGGACGCGACACCCTTCTCCGAAAGCAAAGAAGACTGCTTAAGAGTCTCACGAGAAGAGGTTCTTTGTTCTAGGGATTTTACTATGTTCACGTTTGCTACAGATGATGGTGATATTTTCCTATTGATGGAAATGAATCCTAATTGATGCCTACTTAGCACCCATCGGTTTACCTAACCTACGATTCGAGCTTGGACCGACCTCGGACTCGGTGTAAGTGCAACGTTCAGTTGTTCCCTAACACTGTGTTTGGGAACATTTGTGGGAAGGGAGAGAAAAATTTGAGGAGAAGAAAAATGGAGGAGAGTAAAATGAAAGTAGAATTAATTTTTTACTCCTTTGTTTGGATGGACAAAAAGTAGGGGAATGAAAAGTTTAAAAACAATTTTTTATTTGTTTATGGATATAGGTATAATTACTATTTTCTCCTTGGTATTCTCAAATGATGATTTAATATTAACTTTTTGAGGGGTGGTGGGATAAATTCACTCAAATTTCTCTCATCTCTCTCCATATTACTCCCACATTTGGGAGGAAAATTTTTTGGTGGGACCCACCTACTTTTTTCTCTCAAATTTTCCTCCCCCATGTTCTCTCCCCCTTTCCAAACATCATCATTTAAAATTTTCCTCTCACTTTCCCCTCAACTTTTTTCCTTCCTCCCATTTTCCACCCTTCCCAAACATTACCTAAGGAGCTCCTTCGGCTCCTGCACAAAAGATGCTATGATCGGGTAGAGTGCTCGGTCGGTTGTCTCCTAGACGACGAAATGAGCAGTCAAATTAAAGAAAAGCTAAATATGGAAGGTAATTGAGGGAAAAAAAATTATACATGTCCTGTCAGGCCCTAGGTTACTAATAGTCACGTGCACGTGCATGACACACGTAAAAAGAAAAAAAAAATCTCTGATATTGTTGAAAAAATAGTTTAAATTAAAATTCGCTATAGATATGATTAGAATATATTTTAACTTGAATTTGGTATAAATATGATTATATTTTAATTAGATTTTGTTGTAGATATACGTAGTTAAGATATTACATACGATATTATCTGGTGTATTTAGTTTTTTCTAGTACTAATTTGATGGGGTTAGTAATAATCGAAAAGAGATTATGAAGTAGTAGCGATCTCGAGATAATGCATAAAATTTGTAATATTTACTGTGCTTGTTATTAATGAAAGTTGGGTAAAGTGCAAAAAATTTCTCGTTAGATTTTCGACTTTTGCATAAAAAAATTCCATGCTCTTAAAATTCATTAAAGTATAAAATCTGCTCATTATGTCCCTTTTCTGTTAACTGGTGTTGGGTATGTAATGACCATTTTATCCCTTTTCCACTCTTTTCTTCCCCTCTCTCTCCGGTGGTGCGGGGAGGAGGAGGAGGAGGAGGAGGGGGGCGGGAGGAGACGCGGGAAGGAGACTCTCTCCTCCCCCCCCCCCCCCCCCCCGCCCCCCCCCCTCTCTTCGGTGGTGCGGGGGAGGAGGAGGAGGGGGACGGGGAGGAGACGGAGGGGGGGCTGGCCGACGGAAGGGGGGAGAGGGTAGGGAAGGTGGGGAGGGCTGGTAGGGAAGATGGGAGGGTAGTTTAGGTATTTAAAAAAAAAACTTCATTAACAACCATTTCTAACGTCCATCAGACCTTTTTGAGCAAGTCGTATATTACGGGGATCTTTATTTGCTAATTTTGGCTAATAAGTCTTTCTATGCAAGAGGCGAAAATCTAACGAGAGTTTTTTTACAATTTACCCATGAAAGTTTCGCTGGAGTGCTTCTCTAGTCTAAAAAAAGGAGGTTATTGATACTCCTAAAAGGTCAATCTTGCACTCCTTAATTTTCTATCGTTCAAATTTTAAATCTATCACTGCATGGGTGGAATGCATGATGACATTTTATGAGTGTCAATAATGTTAATACAGTGAATGATAGAAAATTAAATACGGGATGACATTTTAGGAGTGCTAATAACTGCATCCGGAAAAAAAAATCAAAAGCTATAGGCCTTGTTCCTTGGATTATCCAACACTTTATTCTGAAGAAAATCATCAAACAAATGCTTTAGCACACACAAAATAACCAATTTATTCATCTGTAGTTGAAGAATTACATTACATTACATTATACTCTTCTTAGTTTATCACAAGAAGAAGTTAAGGAATTAAATGAACAACAAATGTAGCAAAATTACAACATATAGGTCATTACAAAAAAACAATATCTAGCAACACACTCTTGAGGAGGAAAACCTCAGAGGTGAATTGGAAGACTTATGGCTGTTAGCAGTGGACCACCTAGAGCAGGTGCCGCTGGCTTGCCGCGTCCCATGGAGAACCCGCGTGTCCCGTCGGGCATTCTGGGTACCCGTGGTGTCGGTTTCCCCGGGCTCTCGCACTGGCCAACCACGCCAGGTCGTGGGGATTGAGACAGGAGCCCGCGCGCGCTGTGGCTGTGCACTAGCCCATGGGACTTTGTTCGGCCTCTGCCCCAGCTTTTCTTCTGAGTGCTCTGGTTTTCTTCCGTCTGTGAAGATACAAATTTCATTGTCAGATCATTCAACATACTACTAGGTTCGCAGTATCGGTATCGGAATGGGTATCTGACCCTTCTTATGAGTATCGGTATCGATAGTATCGGTGGTTTCAGATCGGAGTATCGGATTTTTTTGGTATCGTAAAACAAACAATTATTGATAAATTATTAAATTTTTAGAATTTTTTTTTATACTTTTAGGCATAATTTTTAGAATTTTTTGTGTTGTTTCTTACTAATTTTGAAATTAAATGAAATAATAGTCACTTTGCCGATTCGATTAACTATTATAGATAAGTTTTCTTCTTTCACATGCTTTTACAACTTCACTATATGTTTTTACGACTTTAACATGCTTTTACACCATAGCTGATTAGTCTTTTCATTCAATGTTCTTTGTCGAATTGACCGAAAAAGAGATTTCCAGTATCAGTCAGTATTGGTATCAGTTAATATCGGATTGGGACATTGCCAAATCGTATCAGTATCGACCGTATTGATAAATTATTAAATTTTTAGATTTATTTTATACTTTTAGGCATAATTTTTATAATTTTTTGTGTTGTTTCTTAGTAATTTTGAAATTAAATGAAATACTAGTCAATTTGCCGATTGGATTTACTATTATAGATATGTTTTCTTCTTTTACATGCTTTTACAACTTCCCTATATGTTTGTACAACTTTAACATGCTTTTACACCATTGCTGATTAGTCTTTTTCATTCAATTTTCTTTGGCGAATTGACCGAAAAAGAGATTTCCAGTATCAGTCAATATCGGATTGGTACATGTCAACTCGTATCTGTATCGACCGTATCGGATCGTTATCGGTTGATACTGCAAACTATGCATATTAGTAGTAGAGTTAAAAGAGCTATATATGTGCATCTAGCAACTTACATTTTGTTCCAGTAGTTGCTCTATACGCGGCGAGTACTGTGATCCTGATGTCTGAGAGGTGGGCGACGTCTGAGAGACGGGTGACTGATCATCCTCAGAATTCATATCGATTGGGTCGAGTTCTGATCGTTTGTTTCTCATTACTGATCTTGGCTGGAAAAAACAACATCAGTAGAAGTTACAGTCAATAGTGTAGCAAAGATGGTTGCAACCGTTTTGCACTCATGAAATCTACAACCAACAAAGGGACAATGAGGATCTTGAAATTTCTCAAGGCATACTTACCGAGCGTCTGAGCATTGATCGGACTGTAATTCCCTTTCTCCATTTCCTCTCATCATTTAGTTTCTCAACCTGCTCAATATCATTAGTTTATGTTTGAAATAGTGATAACTTGATATTTGTGAATTGTTCAACAGGAAAAAAAAAATGTAGTTCATGAATGAAAAAGAAGAAAAGGAACTCACTGCCTTGTCAGCTTGGTCCGATGTCTCGTACTCCACAAGCGCATGCAACTTCAGTTACAAAAGATTCAGATATTTTAGAAAGATGGAAGGAAATTTAATCATATGTTAGGAATTTGAGTTACATAAGTTGCAGTTAATTGATGTGTGCCTCAATAACCATGTCTTCTTTTTTTTTTTTTTTTTTTTTTCATGCAACTTCTGTACACTGTACTACTTTGATTTCAATTCACTAAAATGAGCAGGCTTCCTAGAAAAGGAAGTGTTGGTTTAGACTAAAATTCTCAAGACAGTAATAAAGTATTTCCTGTGGGATATAAATGGATCTTCACAAGAAAAAGAAATGAACACAACATAGTTGTGCGCTACAAAGCACGCCTTGTAGCGCAAGGTTTCTCCCAGAAACCGGGAATAGATTATGAAGAAACATATTCTCCGGTCATGGATGGAAATACCTTCAAATTCCTGATCAGCCTCTCTTCTCTGAAAAGCCTAGAAATGCAGCTCATGGACGTTGTGACTGCATATCTTTATGGCAATATAGATAAAGATATCTATATGAAACTCCCTGAAGGATATAAAATTTCACCAGAGAAAACAGATAGACCTCGGGACACCTATTCTGTAAGGTTACAAAGATCATTGTACGGTCTTAAACAATCAGGAAAAATGTGGTATAATAGACTAAGTGAGTTTCTTGCTACGCAAGGATTTACTAATGATAAAGTCTGCCCGTGTATCTTTATAAAAAGATCGGGAACAGGATTTGTTATAGTCGCCGTTTATGTCGACGACTTAAATCTCATTGGATCTCCTGCAGAGATCACTGAGATATCTGAAAGCCTTAAGACAACTTTTGAAATGAAAGACCTAGGCAAAACAAAGTATTGTCTTGGCTTACAGATCGAACACCTAAAGGGTGGTATCCTGTTACACCAATCTACATATACACGAAGATTACTTAAACAATTCCACATGGATAAATGCCATCCCCTTAGTACACCAATGGTCGTTCGATCATTGGACGTAAAAAAGGACCATTTCCGTCCACTGGAAGAGGGGGAGGAATCATTAGGTCCTGAAGTACCTTACCTAAGTGCCATTGGGGCACTACTCTATCTGGCTAACTGTATGCGTCCTGATATAGCGTTTTCAGTTAACTTATTAGCCAGATACAGTGCAGCGCCCACAAAGCGCCACTGGAATGGAGTGAAGCATCTTCTGCGCTACCTCCAAGGGTCTATAGACCTAGGACTATATTACCCGAATAGTGGGTCTTCCACTTTACTTGGTTATTCAGATGCAGGTTATAGATCAGATCCCCACACAGAGAAATCACAAACTGGATTTGTGTTTACTTTCGGTGGTACGGCTATCTCCTGGAGGTCCGTCAAACAGACCAGTGTGGCTATCTCATCCAACCATTCTGAACTCCTGGCAATCCATGAAACAAGCAAGGAGTGTGTTTGGCTTCGCTCCGTCATTCAGCACATTTTGGCATCTACTGGCCTGAAGACTGGTGAACTTGAGCCTACTACCATTTTTGAAGATAATGCAGCATGCGTAGCTCAACTTCAGAAAGGATACATGAAGAGTGACAAGACGAAGCACATATCCCCCAAATTCTTCTGGACGCACGACCTTCAAGAGAAGGGACAAGTCAAAGTACAACAAATTCAATCTTGTAATAACTTAGCAGATTTGTTTACCAAAACACTGCCACGATGTACTTTTGTAAAGCTTGTAAGAGGAATAGGGATGAGGCAACTAAAAGACCTGCAAGCCTGAAGCTTGTATAGATCGGGGGGAGTAAAACTATAGGATTGTACTCTTTTTCCCAGTATCCACCCCATTAGCTTATTGAATCCTGAAGTATTTCATAAGTGGATCCAAGGAAATGGATGAATAAGGGGGAGTGTTGTGAAACCCATTTTATTCACCATTATGTCATGAGTTACACATGACCCTTGGAGTCATGTAACTCATGACCCTTGGGTTATGTAACTCATGACCCTTGGGTTGTCCATTAGCCCTATATATATGGCCCTTGCCATATGATGAAGTTAGGGGAATAAAAAATACTATTCTACAATATCTTGTCTTCCTTCAAACATTTCCAATTATGAAGAATTTTTTTGACAGCATAGTCAAAAAAGTGAAATTTGTAATCAAAAGAAATTAGAAAAACTACACAAATAGTTGGGTTTCTGGTTTTTCGTTCTTCGTTTTAAGCTAGTTTGCAGTGTCGTCCGATACCAATCCGATACGGTTTGATATATCCCGATCCTATACCAACCGATATCGATACTGACATATATCAACACTGGGGTCTCTTTTCTAGTCAATTCGGCAAGGAAAATTAAACGAAAAAAGCCAATCAGTAATGGTGTAAAAGCATAGTAAGATTGTAAAAACATGTAAAAGAAGAAAAGTTATCTATTGCACATAAATCAATCGGAAAGGGTGAATATTATTTCATTCAATTTCAACTACTAAGAAAAAAATTGTTAAATTATGCCTAAATGTATAAAATATTTCTTCAATTTAATAATAATTATTTGTTTTCTGATACCAAAATATCTGATGATCTGATCCAAAACCTCAGATATTGCCGATACTGTTGATCCCGATACTCATAGGAAGGGTCCGATACCGATACTGCAAACCTTGGTTTTAAGTCCATAGTTACAAGCATATACCTTGTTATTGATCGAGACATCATCAGCAATTGGAGTCCTGGAAGCATTAGGTTCCTGCGGGTGACATATTCTGATATTCTTTACTCTGCGAATTCAGAAGAAAAAGAAGATTAACAAGATTATGTCGAAAGCACTAGTATCAGTGTACAAGATGGATGAAAGTTCTAAACATCCCAACCTCCCAACAACGTTGAATATCTTCTCGAGATTTAGCCGCGAGTAATCCTCAGGTAAATTTTCAACCACTACCATACGAGACTGCAAGGTAAAGAGGAGCACACTGATTTCATAATCAAGGTTAAAGTACTACAACAATGTTTATCAGTTGCTTAATTATTGAGAGACACATAATTTGTGCATCATGATTTGTGTCTCACACAATGCAGACACCTAGAATTAACATCTTTTGCTTCTCTCTATGAAATTATAACCTACTAATTCCAGATAGTCAGTTTAAAGATTAGTGTATATGCTTATATTACTGAATCAGGATATATATAAGCAGGCAACCGTAGACATATATATCGGAAAGATCACATTATTGCATCTGCTTACATAGTATAGTTTCACATCTAATTTTGTACATAGTCTGCAGTATCGGCCAATACTGATCCGATATGGTTTGACATGTCCATATCCGATACCGACCGATACCCGATACTGACTGATACCGACAGTAGGGGTCACTTTTCTGGTCAATTCGGCAAAGAAAATTGAATAAAAAAGACGATCATCAAAAGTGTAAAAGTTAAAAGTACCTAAAAGAAAAAAGAAAAAAAAAGAACATATCTATCGCATGTAAACCAATTGGCAATGCGACTACTTTTTCATGCAATTTCAAAACTGCTAAGAAATAATAATGGAAATACTTAAAATTATTCTTAAATGTATAAAATATACTTTCTAAAATCCTAATAATTTGTTATTGATTTCCGATACCAAAAAATCCGATACTCCGATCCGAAACCGCCGATATTGCCGATCCCGATACTCATAGTAATGATCTGATACCAAGCTGCGAACCTTGCTTTTGTATGTATGTATGTATGTGTATGTATGTATGTATGTATGTATGTATGGTTTTGCCAATAACCTGCAGTTCCTCTTTGTCTCTTTCCTTGAACAAATGCTTTCGTCTCACTTTCTTTCCATCATCACTTACAACCTGACATCACATAAGAAATGGTTAATTATTACTTTGAACTTAACAAACATCGCGGTAAATAGCTGATAATGAGAGTTGTAGTACTCAAATAACTAACAAAGCAATTTGCGAACCAAAAAAAAGAAAAAGAAAAATTGAGGGGGATGGAAGAAGTACTTACAAGTTTTGCCGAGGTCTTAAGTGCTTTGATGAGTATCTGATTGTTGACACCTAAGGATTTTATTTTCTTCCACGATGCAATAACGGTCATCGGAACTGTTGCATGATAAATCGTAGTACATACTTGCTTAGATTCGTGATTTTTTTTTTTTTTTGAAAACCACATAATTATTTTCTCTATATAGATATAAAGTTGTACTTGATCCCCGTACCGTAACCTTCAGGATCTTTGTTCATAAGCTTCATTAAGAAATCACTGGCAACTAAATTTGTATCGCTAAATTGATATTCAACCTGCGATGAATGCAATATAAGATGTTAGACTTTAAATCTTTAAGTTCTGTTTGTGACTATGAAGAACAGATTGACGAAATAAAAATTGATAGAAGCATGTATGACCAATACTGATTAATTCAGTTTACTAGTTATTATCATGAAGAAGCAGAAACCATCTTTTAATTTCTATGGATCTGAAAGAGAAAGGGTCAATATTACCAATAGATCATACGGAAATTAATTGAATTAACATCATTTGCGACAAACTAAGATTTTCTTGCAAAAGTTCATTATATGTTCGAGTACAAATGTATGGTTTATTTTTTTTTTTTTTTTTTTTTGTAGATTAGTGCTCAAAAGCACAAGAACTGAAGAAAGGATGACATTGTTAGTAACTACCAAATATTGTGATAACGAGTAAGCTTAAAACTTTCGAGTAAGGAAATTGTTACCATATTCTTTTAATAATTGACAGTGAATATTTAAACCAATCTTTTAAGTAATGTGAATATAATAAGAGGCTTGGAAACGTCTTATTAGCCGTCTAAGCAGTATGTATATTCTCATGTAATTAAAAAATCAATAATATTAAAAAAATCTTTTTGGTACGTGCATCACAAATACGTGGACATGATTAGTATAATATAATTACGACGTAGGCAAAATCTGCCACCGGGTACGAGAAGCTACACACGGCCTAGGAAGCAGCGCACGGACACTCCAAAAATATGGACAATTTCAAGTCGGACACGTATCGGACACACCACCGCTTCCAAAATGCACTAGGCACACAATAATAGCACATGACCTATATATAAAGCCTAAATAGAAGTTAATGTAAAGGTGTGACCTGCTTCACAATCTTGTGAACTACGTCGTTGTTATTCTTGGACTGCCCCGGCAACTTGGCTCGCGAGTCCGGCTGGAAGTGCACCACCTGGTCTTGTTCTCCGAAGTAGAACCAGTCCGGCCCGACACCGGCGTACCCGCCGTCGGTGCCCAGAAACGGCAGGTAAGGGTAGAAATAGCCCGACACCTGCACCTGCTGCGGGGCCGAGGATCTCGGGACGAACTCCGGCGCGTGCACGTTGAACTTGAACTCGGGGCCGGGGCCGGAGACGCCCTTTGCGGTGTCGGGGTCCTCCTCTTTCCTCTCCTGTGTCGACATTGCTTCACTTTGATCTTCTATAGCTAAGCTAGTTATAACGGTTTCGAATGAAGTTTGTATATTTTGTGTGTGGAATTAGTTATTTTTGTGGTGGGAGTGTTTGTGTTTTTAAAGGGTTTGTTGGAGGTGAATCCATATTTGGCGCCAGAAAGAGAGGGTTAACTGACCCATCATCAGAATCTCATGGCCTTGTTACATTTGACAGTTAGGAGCTTGGTTTGACCTGGCCTTGGATATACCAGAGGCCACTGTCACATTTTTATTATGCTGAACAATATGTGGTCGGGTCGAGTCGGGTCGGATCTAATTAACAGCAGATTCATACTCAGATTTTTTTATTATTATATAATTATAATCCACGCACACCTACACGTCCTTATGGTTTGGAGGCTCGAATCATGTCGGCGGTGTCCGCACTACTTTTTACATGAACTACAAGTGCTGGACAATTCAGATTCAGAATTCGTATCCTCCGGGTCATCGGCACTTTAAATCACACTTACCTGTAAGCAGGATGGTGGCATACAAAGTCGTAGAGAAAATGCACAAAATCACACTTATCGGTCAAACTGTGTAACTTTGACTGAACATTTGATTGAGTAAAACTTGTGAAGGTTGAAGCTACCTTGATATAATGTTTCATTTAGAAAGAGATACTTTTGGTACGACTCATAAGTGTAAGGGTATAGAAAATTGTCCAAACACTACGATCATACTTCCGAGTCATCTATGTTGCACGAATGCGGATAATAACACAATACATATACGGGATACGAATATTTTAAATAGGTAGCTAGCCCCGATGTTGCACGAAAATGGACACGGATAGAAGCACAAACATGATATGAATATGGACACCATTTTTTCATGTCTGTGCGACATAGTGAGTGACACTGAGAATTTGGAAGTGCAAAATCAAGTAAAATATAAGATATGAGATAGACCATTTCAGAAGATCAATTTGGTTACATAAAGGCATGGTGGAGAGATTTTAAAAAATAAATTTAAAAGAGATTACACTTGGGTTCCATTGGTTTAGAGTATCATTGGTGGGTATTGCAGAAGTGATACATTTATATCATTGTGATTAAATACTTGTACTCTTGTTTAGTGTAGTAATGTACATAACAACCTCCTTACATTGTACCTATTTTGAATCACATAGATAGATCCCACCATCTCCAATGGCTAGCCAAAAGTTGTGTGGGCTCGCAACTACAAGGCTTAGTAACTGTGGTTGCCTTTCAAAAAGTTACAACAAAAGCAGTTTTTCACATCATGTAAGCAGGGCCGGCCTGGAGGGTTGGGTTGCTTTAGTCGAAAATAATTTTGGTTGCTCTTCGTCCCTATTGAAAAGATATAGGTTTAAGTTAAATTTGGACTGGATAAGTCCTAAGAAAACTAAAAATGGCATGGAAGGTTGCCTTATGGAGAGGGGTTGTCCAAGCCCAAAGTCTTGTCAGACTTATCTATAGGCCAACCCTGCATGTAAGAGGCTACTGTCAAAAGCTATCCCATTTTTTTCTAAAAACATTGAAAAGTTATTGCCAAACAGCATTTGATCGCTCTCCAAAAGAAAAGAAAAGAAAAACATAAACAACCAACAAAAAGCAATCCCAAACCCAACCTAAGGAAACTAGTTATTTCTATATTACATTTGTTATATATATATATATATATATATATATATTTTTTTTTTTTGTTATATATATATATATATATATATATATATATATATATATATATATATATATATATATATATATATATATATATAGGTTAAGAGAGATGCATGTGGCCTGAGTGGTCAGGAGTTCGAATTCCAGTGGGAGCGATTCCAGAAACAATTTACCTGGTTCCAAAATATATATATATATATATATATATATATATAT
The DNA here is from genome assembly GCA_029216955.1 of Iris pallida. Classification (NCBI taxonomy): domain Eukaryota; kingdom Viridiplantae; phylum Streptophyta; class Magnoliopsida; order Asparagales; family Iridaceae; genus Iris; species Iris pallida. Next base: position 1,856,325 of record JANAVB010044619.1, read on the forward strand.
ATATATATATATATATATATATATATATATATATATATATATATAGCCCGGGAGGGCAGGGTTCGATTCCTTCTAATTATCAATTCCAACACAGACACACACACACACACACACACACATATATATATATATATATATATATATATATATATATATATATATAGCCCGGGAGGATATATATATATATATATATAGCCCGGGAGGGCAGGGTTCGATTCCTTCTAATTATCAATTCCAACACAGACACACACACACACACACATATATATATATATATATATATATATATATATATATATATATATATATATATATATATATATATATATATATATATATTTGAAGAATGGGTAATTTTATTATTGAGCAAATATTACATGTACATAACTCTTTCAGAGCCTATTTCCTTATTGGGTGAAACCCATACATCTGATGTCACTATCGATATTATTTATAATACCTGATATTGTATTTTTCCTTCCTTCAAAAATTCTCTTGTTCCTTTCACGCCAAACATGCCATACTGCAGATAAGAGTTTGATCCCACCCCTTTCATATATCTCTATATCTCGGTTTTTTAAAGCCCGAACCTCTTCAAATATAGCTTGCAGCCCTTCACAGTTTCCTCCAGTGATTCCCAGTTGTCTTCTATAGTACTGCCATATGAAACTAGATACTGGGCATTGGAAAAATAAGTGATCCCGTGTCTCATTCTCACCTCCACAGAGTACACACACAGCGCTAGGCACTTGTATTCCAAAGCTTGCAAGCCTATCTCTAGTTAGTAACCTATTCCGAATTGCCTTATATATGCAAAGTTGCATCTTTAATGTCGCGCCCTTAACCCAGACCATATCTGCCCATGCTGCGTTAGCCATTCATGGCCGTTCTTGCTCATACATCCGTCTGCTTGAGAAATCTCCATCTGGCGTTCCCTTCCAGACCCAGCGGTCGACTGACGCCTCATTGTCCAATTGTATGGATACAATGTCATCCTCGTACCAGATTCCTACCTGTCTCGCCACGACGTTCCATTCACCATCCTGTATGAGGGAGCTCAGTGTTTCCATGCTTCCCACCAATTCGAATGTTGGCCACCCCAATTTGTCGACTAGACTCTCATGGTGTAACCATGGGTCCAACCATAAACTCGTGTTGCGCCCATCGTGGATAGCTCGATTGATGTTGTTCTTCAGTTTTGTCCGTAGCCGTAATATATTCTTGAATGTTACCGAGTAATTATTGTTGAGTTCATGTACCCAAAAGTTATTCGACCGAAGATACCTGTTTGTTATCCGTTGTGCTCATATAGTCTTCCCTTCAACAAGCTTCCACGCCATTTTATCATGGCTACTTCGCGGAGAACTCTAAGTGACCAACTCCCTCTTCTTCCTTCGTCAAGCACAGCTCGTCCCATGAAATAGCATGCATGCCGCCTCTCCAGAGGAAATTCACACACTGTCTCAATCCACTTTATAGTTTTATTAGGGATATATAAAGCTTGCATCCAGTATGCAGTAATAGCTAGTATCACCGACCGGATTAGCTCGATTCGTCCGCCGAACGATAACATTTGTGCTTGCCATCCTTCCAGTCGAGTATGTACATACTGAATCAATCATTGGCAATCTACGTCCTTCACATAATTGATAGATAATGGTAAACCGAGATATCTCACTGGCAACTGTCCCATGTCAATGTGTAACATTTTCGACCATCTCTCCTTTTGTGGCAGTCTCTGTTGACATACATCTGACTCTTTTCTCTGTTCAGGTGAAGACCTGACACTTGCTTGAAGTCATCCATTATCTTTAGTAGTGCTTCAAAACCTCGCTTTGTTGGTTCAATAAATACCAGTAAATCATCAACGTATATTAGATGCTATACGCTAGGTGATACAAGATGATATAGTGGTCTGATACGCTCCTGAGCGACCACAATATCCATCATACATGTGAAGTATTCTATGACAATGGTAAACAAGTACGGGGAGAGGGGTCTTCCTGTCTTGAACCATGAGGTTAGTGATAATCTTATATAAAAAAATTACAGCAAGCTATTGGGCAAAAATCTCCCAGCGCAATTGCCCCTTCCCTCTTTGGAACCAACGCCAAGAAAGTATGGTTCATCTCCTTTAGTAACCGCCCAATATGGAAGAAGTCTTGAACCATCTACATGAGATGATGTTTGAGTTGTTCCCAGTGCTATTTGTAGGACCCAGCGTTAAACCCGTCTGGCCCAGGAGCTTTGTTAGAGTCTGCGTTTTTGACAATTGCTCTATCTCCTCCATCATAATATCACTTTGTAGTGTAACGTCGCCCTCTTCTGTTACAATTCTCTTGCAGATGATCTCAGGAAAAGTAGAGCGATACCCAGTCTGGTTGTAAAGCGAGCTAAAATATGCAACTGATTCATTTCCTAACTGAGCGTCTTCTGTTAAGACATTCCCATTGGCATCAATAAGAGCTCCAACAGCATTTCAATTAAGCCGGGCTCGAATGGTTGAATGAAATTTTTTTGAACACCGATCTCCTTCTTTGAGCCATAAACATTTGGCGCTTTGCTGCAATTAGATTTCCTCTTGGAATTGAAGAAGACGTACCTCCTCCTGTAGTGCTAACTCCTTTGCTGCAAGGGTAGTATTCATCAGAGAATGTTGGAGTTGGTTCTGTATTTCACTTAGTTCATGCTCCTCCACCAAGTTAGATTTTGGCCTAGACTTGTTCCAATCTTTCAGGTCCTTCTTAACCTATTTTAACTTTTGAGTTATCTGGAACTGAATGTTGCCATTGCTCTCCTTCCTTAGTCCCCGTTCGACCACTTGTCCGTAGCCCTCTACTGTCGGCTAAGCATTGCAGAATCTGAATGGGCGCCTCGTGTTAGTTTCCTCTTGGCACATTCGTATCAATATCGGAGTGTGGTCACTAGTTCCGCATTGAAGTCCTTCCACACGAACAGTTGGGAATGCTGTCAACCATTTATGGTTGCATATAGATCTATCTAACTGACATACAACCCGAGCAGTCGCTGAACTGTTAGTCCATGACCATATATGCCCAGTTCGCGTTAGACAGTGCAAACTCGAGCTAAGAAGACATGATTGGAAATTGCTAAGTATATTCGGTGGAACCTGTCTTCCCCCCATCTTTTCGTTATCATAGAGTATAGTATTGAAATTGCCACATAGCAGGAATGGGACACTGTCCTCGACATATGTTGCAATCCTACTAATATCCTTCTGTTAGATTGTTAGATTATATTTGTAATGTAAATATAGCCCATAAGCCCAAATGTAGACACTATATATATTGTAACAAACCCTAGCAATGAGAACAAGGCATTATTATTTCCTACATGGTATCAGAGCCTCCCAAAAAACCCTAGCCGCCATCTCCCAAAAAACCCTAACTCGCTCCCGCGCCGACCGCGGCTGACGCCCGCTCCCGCGTCGACCCCGACATTCGTGCGCCCGTGCCGAGCGCCGACCAACCGCGCCCGCGCCGAGCGCCGACCGACCGCGCCAGCCGAGCGCCGACCGCCCGATCAGCAGCCGACCGCCCGCGACAGCCGAGCGCCGATCGTGCCAGCCGTCCGAGCCACTGATCCGACTGATCCGGCGCCGACTGATCCGACTGATCCGGCCGACCAGCTTGATCCGATCACCCCTGATCCGCTCGCGGCTTCCCGGCTCCGACTGAACAGTCCGAGCCGCCCGATCTGCCCGATCCGTGCCACATCCGGCGCCTCTGATCGCGGCCGATTCACCGTCGAACCCGTCCATCAGTGGCCGATTCGTCGGAGTTGTAGAAAATTTTGTACACCCGACATCCGCTCGCCCCTACGCGCCAGATCTGCGCCCCTGATCGCGGCCGATTCGCCACCGACCTCGTCCATCAGCGGCCGATTCGTCGAAGTTGTACAAAATTTTGTACACCCGGCATCCGCGATGGCAGATGATGCTGCGTCCAGCTACTCCGTCGCGACTGGCGGTGGCGGTGCACACAACCCAAATTATCCTAATCCGAAGGATCCATATTTTTTGAGTTCTGCTGATCAACCAAGAAATATCATTACTTCTATTATTTTTCGTGGACCGAACTATGCTGAGTGGTCTCGGTCGATACGTCTCTCCCTGATCTCTAGGCGAAAGAGCACTTTTCTGGAAGGTACTGAACTCAAACCTGTTAATGATGCTAGTAAATTGCTTGATTGGAGATGCATGCAAGCGCTATTGGTTCAATTGGTTCTTAATACCATTGATCAGTCTCTGAAGAAATCATTGCCGTACTTTGAGGAGGTTTATCCATTGTGGAACTTGATGGAGAAAAGATTTGTTGTTAGCAATGACACTCGGAAGCAACAAATTAAGGTAGCTTTGGCTGAGTGTAAACAAACGGCTTCGATGTCTGTGGAAACCTACTTTGAAAATTTCAGTCTTTGTGGGATGAACAAGCTACTTATTTTCCATTGCCTTCTTGTATCTGTGGTGAACTTGTTGCAAAGCTGCAGGCTATGAGGGATGAAGACTACTTTCAGGACTTTATGTATGGGTTGAATGCTGAGTTGTATGGTCATACCCGATCTAATCTTCTGGCTCAGGATCCTCAGCCAAGTTTAGATCGGGCATACCAGGCAGTCCGTGAGGAGGAGGATATGCGAAAATCTTAGGTCCAATCCGCTGCTGAGGATGTGTTGGCGCTGACTGTCAAGACTTCACCTTGTCTTTCTACTCCTTCTAATAGTAGAACCTCCGATTCCAGGGATAAATTAGGTACGATCTGTACTCATTGCAAGAAAACAGGTCATGATGTTGCAACTTGCTTTGCCAATATTGGCTATCCCGAGTGGTGGGAGACTCGTCCTCTGCGTGAGGGCGGACGTAGTGCTGGCAGTGGCAGAGGCCCGGCACCACAGCAGAGACGTGATGGGGGATGCGGTACTGGTGGCGCAGGGGTTGTTCATCATGTCGCCGCCGCTGGTCATGGTGTCCCTGCTGGTCTTGCTGGGAGTTCGGCAGATATGATGCATGGAGGGTATCCTTCACCACTCTCAGGTGAACAATGGCAGAAACTGATGAGCTTGCTTGGTAACGACAATTCTTCCATCACTGGTTCTTCAAACTCTGATCGTCTAATGGGTAAGAATTCTTCTGTCACTTGGATATTCGATACTGAGGCTACACTTCATGCGACAGGCTCTCGTGACAGTTTAGTTGATTGCTTTGAGGGCCCTGTCTGTCCTGTGATTTTGCCTGATAGGAGCACTATTTAGGCTGTTCTGAGAGGCAAAGTATTTTTGACTGCTTTGTTGGTGTTGACGGATGTTCTTTATGTTCCGACATTGACTTGCAATTTGATCTCTGTCTTCCAATTGATTGGTGCCAAAAATTATGATATGTTATTTACTCCTGATTTGTGTTTTATTCAGGACCGAAGTACGAGGATGGTGATTGGAGCAGGTGAACAAAGGGGTGGACTTTACTTCTTGGGGGAGGTTCCAGCTTCTTTGGCTTCGGTGATCCTGGCATGCAAAGAGAGTGATTCCGAGATTTGGCATAGTAGACTGGGGCATCCTTCAGATAAAGTAATGCAGACTTTACCTTTTTTCTCTGGTAGTAATGTGTTTTCTCATAAGGCTAGTGATATTTGTCATCAAGCTAAACAGACTCGTGATGCCTTTCCTGATAGTAGTAGTCGTGCTTTGAGATGCTTTGAACTTATACACTGTGATCTGTGGGGACCATATCGTGTTCCGTCATCTAATGGGGCACGATATTTTTTGACTTTGGTGGATGATTTTTCTAGAGCTGTTTGGGTTATTTTATTGACGGATAAGTGTGCTGTTTATTCTATGTTTTTTAAATTTATTGCTATAGTGAAGCGTCAGTTTGGGGCTAATATACGTCGTGTGCGGTGTGACAATGGCACTGAATTTAATTGTTTACGTGATTATTTTCATCTCAAGGTATATTGTTCCAAACATCCTGTGTTGGGACACCTCAACAGAATGGAATGGTGGAAAGAAAATATCGATATATTTTAAATGTAGCCCGGGCATTGAGATTTCAGGGTTCACTTTCTATGAATTTTTGGTGGGAATGTGTTCTGGGTGCATGTTATTTGATAAATAGAACACCTTCTAGTATCTTACAGTTTAAGTCTCCTTATGAAGTTTTATATGGTTCGGCTCCTTCGTATGATCATCTACGTATTTTTGGTTGTCTGTGCTATGCGTATGATTTGAAATCCCGAAATAATAAATTTGCTAGCAGGAGTAGAAAATGTATCTTTGTTGGGTATCCCCTTGATAAAAAGGGATGGAAACTGTATGATTTGGAGACTGGTGAATTTTTTGTGTCCCGTGATGTTACTTTTTATGAAAAAAATTTCCTGGGTGTGGCTCTGCTAGCGAGATGTCTTCTGCGACACATCATACATCTGTTGGGGTACCGGGAGACGATATCGAGGTTTTTGGGATTGTGCCGGCTGCGGTTGCTGAGGCCGAAGTGGTTGCTGGCGGCTCGGAACCGAGTGGCGAGGATGCACAGGTAGCTACAGAAGTATTGACAGGAGAGTCTGCTGGGGGTGATGCGGGTACTACTGATGATACAGGGGATACTGTAACGCCCCAGTCCCAAAATACGTAGGACTAGGTACATCGACATGCCAGCTGTATACGTACGAAGTACACTCCAATATATGGAAACCTTGTATGTATACATAAGCTGTAAAATGCAGTAGAACCATAATAACTAAATCTTATCCACTAGATAAATAAATAATATAAAAGCAACTTTGAATTCGTCATGTATACAATCGTTGAGCGGAGACAAAGTCCACTACCAACTATCTCAAATAAAATATACAAGGAGTGATCGATAAAATAACGAGACGAACCAAGCGCAATCGTCTTTGAAAGAATGGAGAAGATCACGACCTTGGCTAGAACACCTGCAAAATCACATAAGCACACACCTGGAGAGATAACCAGGTCCTCAGAGGGACGTAACAAGATACATAAAGAACATGCCATAATAAACTGAATATATAATATGTCACAAACCGAAAATAAGTGACAAGACGATAATAAGGTAATCTAACCATACTACAGTGTTTATGCAGTTAAGAACAAACCTCCAACGCATGGGCACTCTGGCTCAGTAGCAGTAATCTCAGGTATGGTCCATCAGGATACCAGGGACCTCAAAGCATAACATTCATCGAATGTCAGAGGCCAGCAGTAAATCAGTATCAGGATCCAGGACCGTATCTCCCGCGGAGATAACCGACAATAGGGAAGTGCATACTTGGCCCATACGTCAAGGAACTGTTCTTTCCACCCAATGCCTAACAGAGTCACATCCATGTCTCACATACCTCTACTAACTGCTAAGTCTCCTAACATGCCTCAATTAGCAGTTAGCCCTATCGCATGCGCATGGGAGATCAGCCCACACACAAGAACCTCTATATGTACTCATCTCACACATCCTCGTGGTACAACTGTGTCAAGGTATATGCGATACACTACAGACGGTAGTCTCTTAACCCAAAGTCCACATGCAATCAAAGGATAATAACAAAGTATATCTAATATCACTGAGCAGACAGTAAATCAAGAACAATAAGAACTGGAAATAACTGAACAGTGATATGTAATAAAATGCAAACTGAATATAAACAGTATAATGGCAAGGTATCTTGCCTGAGGGTGGTGCGAGAAGCAGCAAAATCCAACAATCAGAATCGTCAACACGAAAGTCAAAATCTACAAGAAGCTCCGGATGCTGAAACAAACATCACAAACGAGTTTGGAATAAAAGATATGCCTAGGAAACGCCTGTCCAAAAGTTAAATTCTGAAACAGGGGCAAAATTGTAATTTCGGGTCAAAACGATGTCCGTCGTTGGATCCGCTTTGCACCAAAATGTGTGCCAAAATCTACGGTCTCTAAAGTCGTCAAACTACATGTCTACGGATTTGTTTTGAGGAGACGAACCCAACGGTATGTCCAATTTTGGATTTCGGTGGGCTGTGTACAAAATCGCCCGTTGAGTGGGATTGTGGGCCCGCCAAAATAGCGTCCCGATCAACGGTCTTAGAATCGGACCAAACTTGGCTCACAGGACCAGAAAAATATTTTGAGTTCAATGGCATAAGTTTCGTCGCAATTTGATGAGTGTGCACAAAGTAATTGAGAAATTCCAAAAAGCCCGATACGGGAAAATTTGACGGATACGGGTCAAATTCGTCACGCACACACAACCAATTTGAATTCCGTCAAAGCCCGCACGTCCGCAAAGTCGATACGGACCTTTCGATACTCTCGGTTTGCGACAGGGTCGTCCGGTTTGTCGGGACGTACCTCGTACGGGGTTTTTAAGGTTTATAAAAACTAATTTTTAGTAGGTTTTTAATCAAATAAATACAGAATTTATTATAGAATAAATAAAACTATTTGAAGAGGATGATAGAGGGTCATGTGGGCTTTCTACACGAATTGATGGAACTAAAAATGGATAAGAATTGGAGGAGAAATTAATTGAAGAAGTCGGGTACCTCGATATTAAAAACTGTCGTTGTTGTGGGTGTTTGTTGTTGTTGCTGTCGCCGTGGAGACCGGAAGGCGGGGATGCTGTCGCTCCGACGAAACTGGCACACATGCCGAGGCGAGGAAAGAGGATGTAGGAGAGAGAGGAGGAAGAAGGAAGGAGAGTGGAGGAGGAGAATTAATATTATATATATACTATATATATTTGGAGGGAAGGGTTCGGCCATAAGTAGCTTGCTGCTACTTATTGCTTGTGGGAACAAAAGAGGCGGCCACAAACCTAATGGAGCTGCTGCTCCTACTTCGTTTTTGTATGCAAGTGGTCGGCTCCCACATGGTGGGGCCGACCACTTAGGCTATATTACTTTTTTTTTTCTTTTTTTTTTAACAAACTTCTCCACAACTTTTATATATATATATATATATATATATATATATATATATATATATATATATATATATATATATATATATATATATATATATATATATATATTATGTATATATGTATGGCATATAGCAGCTTCATGCTGCTGTAGTTGACGTTGGGGGTGGGGGTCGGCCCCACCACTTTTTTTTTTTTTACTTATCTTTTTAAAACTTTTAAATATAAATATCTATATCTATATATGTATATATCCATAAATACACCAAAAATCTATTTAAAATCCAATTACCATTTAGAAGTCAACTATCCAAAAATTTAATATATTTGAGCATATCTACATATATATATAAATTTAATCTTTAATAAATCAACTCAAAGTAATAATGATATTTAAATAGAAAAACATGTTTATTAAATTTCCACAAAATAACCTAAATTATAATAACATGATAATAATCGTCCCAATGGGTGAACTTTATCGCTCATCCATGTATGGGTCCAGAAAATAGTAAAATAATAAAATATAGATTTTTTTGTACCCAAGTCAATAAATCTTCAACAAGTTCTAAAAATAATCTAAAAATATTTGTACATACGCAAAATATTCCTATATGGCCACCTTAGTCACCCCACATGCTCACATGGACTTAAAATTTTGTTCGGGCCCTGTTCGGGCTGAATTGGCCAAATCGGGTCATCAACAAATAAATAAAACCATAAATTGTATAAATTTATTTTTAAGTCCAATAAAATAAAAAATATAATTTTAAAAAAATAGGGGGTTTTACAGATACAGTGTTGCCAGAGGTGCCCGACGAGGTAGTATTGGGAAGAGGAATGAGAAAGAAATCACAGCCAGTGCGATTACAGGATTTTGTAACGAATGTTGTTCGAAGTAAAAGTCCCCCCTTCACCACAGTTCATCTGTTCCCGTCACTTCCTCAGGTACTTCGTATCCTCTAACACAATTTCTAAGTTATGACATATTTACTGCTGGACACAGAGATTTTCTTGCAGCTATAACTGCAAGTGTTGAGCCTACTTCATATCGCTAGGCCTCGCGAGATTCAGGCTGGCGCGAGGCTATGCAAATTGAAATACAGGCTATGGAAGATAATGGGACTTGGAGTATTGTCAATTTGCCTCATGGAAAGAAAGCTTTGGGAAGTTGATGGGTGTACAAGATAAAGTACAACTCTAACGGCAGTGTTGAGCGCTTAAAGGCACGGCTGGTTGTGTTCGGTAATTATCAGGTCGAGGAGATCGACTATTCAGAAACATTTGCCCCGGTAGCTAAGATGCCTACAGTTTGGGCATTTTTGGCTGTTACAGTTGTGAGAGGCTGGACTTTACACCATATGGATGTGCACAATGCTTTTCTTCATGGCGATCTGACAGAAGAAGTGTATATGAAGTTGCTGCCAGGTTTTTTGCATAGTGAACCTAACAAAGTGTGTCGCCTGCGTAAGTCTCTATATGGATTGAAACAGGCACCATGTTGTTGGTTTGCTAAGCTTACTGTTTCCCTGATATCCTACGGATTTATTCAATCTCATTTCGATTATTCCCTTTTCTTTCTTCATTAAAGGGAAGGTAGAGTTGCATGTTTTGATCTATGTGGATGATATGATTGTGTCTGGTAATGACTCAGGTGCTTTAGATGCTTTCAAAAAGTACCTTAGTTCTTGCTTTCACATGAAGGACCTTGGTGTGTTGAAGTACTTTCTTGGCATAGAGGTGGCTCGGAGTACAGAAGGCATTTCCTTGTGTCAAAGAAAGTATGCTTTGGACATCATTTCAGAATGCGGCTTGATGGTAGAGTTGCATGTTTTGATCTATGTGGATGATATGATTGTGTCTGGTAATGACTCAGGTGCTTTAGATGCTTTCAAAAAGTACCTTAGTTCTTGCTTTCACATGAAGGACCTTGGTGTGTTGAAGTACTTTCTTGGCATAGAGGTGGCTCGGAGTACAGAAGGCATTTCCTTGTGTCAAAGAAAGTATGCTTTGGACATCATTTCAGAATGCGGCTTGATGGGGTCTCGACCTGCTGGCTTTTCCATGGAGCCCAATCACAAGCTAGCAGAATCGACTAGTCCAAAGATGGCAGATGCAGAGCCTTATCGGAGGCTGGTTGGAAGGTTGATTTATCTATCATTTACTCGTCCTGACTTAGCCTATGCTGTGCATATTTTGTTTCAATTCTTACAGGAGCCTCGACAAGATCATTGGCATACTACTTTGAGAGTTGTCAGATATCTCAAACATGCACCGGGACAGGGTATTCTTTTGAAAGCTGATTATGATCTCCGTCTTTCTGGTTGGTGTGATTCCGACTAGGCCAGTTGTCCCTTGACTCGCCGCTCTGTTACAGGCTGGTTGGTGTTTCTGGGGGGTCTCCTATTTCTTGGAAGACCAAAAAGCAACCAACTGTTTCTCGATTTTCCGCTGAAGCTGAATATCGATCTCTCACTGCGCTTGTTTGTGAGTTAAAATGGTTGAAGGAGTTATTGGTGTGTTTGGGCGTTCGCCAGGAGTCTGCTATGTCGGTGTATTATGACAGTCAGTCAGCCCTGCACCTGGCTCAGAACCCGATGTTTCATGAGCGCAGTAAGCATATTGAGGTAGATTTGCATTTTGTTCGCGATGCTATTAGAGATGGCACCGTAATAGCCTCGCATGTTCCTACTTCTACTCAACTGGCTGACATCTTCATTAAGCCCCTTGGAAAGCATGTGTTTGATTCTTTCCTTCCCAAGTTGGGCATTTGTGACTTGCATGCTCCAACTTGAGGGGGGCATTAGATTGTTAAATTATACTTGTAATATAAATATGGCCCATAAGCCCAAATGTAGACACTATATATATTGTAACAAACCCTAGCAATGAGAACAAGGCATTACTATTTCCTACACCTTCCATAAGTCGAAGCATAGTATGCGGTCATTGTGACCATAAACTGCTCCTATAGTAACTCTGAGGCCTCCTTTGTTAGTAAAGTCAACAATAATGAGTTGTTCAGATGAGAATCGTACCTGCCTAGTCCATTCCACCTTGTTCCACATCATCCAAATGCATGCCATATTACACGTTGCAAGATTGCGTATAGGAGTCCACTGATGCGGCATTCTTCTAGTGATCAGAGTCTCCGTCTTGATCTTTCTCTCAAGGATTGAAACAATCGAGCACCTATGCTTCTTCACCAAATTCTATATTTCATGCCATCTACCAATGGAATTAGCCCCTCTGACATTCCATATTAGGATCGACATCTATCGACGGGAGGGGGATTGTGGTCTTTTTTGAGATGCTGACTCTCCCTTGGACGACTTGATCAAAGAGTTTTTGTGGTTTGTTGGTTGGTTACCTGCTCTTGGTTTGCCTCCATCGATTGTCCTTTCACAAGCATACTCTATTTAGGATTTATCGTTGTTAGAGCCTTGTTCCCCTATCCCAGGCGAGCTGTAGGCGTGATAAATTCATTTGTAGCATCTGTAGGGGCAATGTATGATGTTGTTGCATCAATATGGATATGATCATTCTCATAGAGAAGATTTCCATTCCCCCTTTGGGCTGCCACAATCTAAGCGCAAATCCTTGCAGCTGACCGTAGAATGGTCGGTTATCCATCACGTAGAGAACTAGTGTATTCTTTCAGTACTTTGTGGTTTCTTGTATGTCATCGCACGTGATCTCGACCACCTTCTCTCCATTGATGATGCTTGGTTCAATGTATTGAAGATCGACCTCCTCCTGGACCGCCGCTGGTTTACATATATCCACCCAAGAGACTGGTTTAGACCGCCCTCCCGAACTCCCCTCCATTGGCCGTCGTGGAGTAGTTGGCTGGGTTGTCTGTGGATGTTCCTCTATCCTCTGTCTTTCCTTCTTGTCCCCAGACCCCTCTTTTCTTTTTGTTGTGATGGTTCCTATCCTGCTATTAGGTCCTACTCTCCTATTCTCCCTTCCGTTGGCAGGCCTTCGCATCATGGCTCTCTGACCTCCATGGTTCCGGTTGGTACTTCCCCCAAGAGTAATCCGCCCTCTCTGTCTTGTTCTGTTGGGACCCCAAGTTTCTTCTCCTCATTTCCACCATTGTCCACCCGCCGGCTAGTTCACATACGCCATCATCCTCATCTTCAGTAAGATTTCCAGCACGATTTCGGTGAGTATCCGACGTTTCTTTCATCTTTATATATATATATATATAACAAATTATAATATAAATTATTGTATAACAACTTTTTGCGTGCGTACAATGCACGTAAACGTTGCTAGTACATATATATCGTCATGGGCACGTGCCCCACTTGAAATTTGGAAAAACATATTTGCCTCACATAAGTGCCACCACCTTAATAAAAACACATATTCTTCCTCAATCAAAATCCTTGAGTTCAAAGTTGGGTGTTTTAACATTGATTTCTTTTTTTAATTAAACAATAGCTCCTAAAATCTATCTCAGAAAAACAACCATTATTTTCTCTTTGTTAGGAAAATTGTATATGGAGTCCAAATAAAGAACTTGTAACTCTTGGCTTTTGGTTTACTCTCCTAAATAGAGAACTTGTAACTCTTGACTTTTGGGTTACTCTCTTAAGCCTATAAATAGAGAACTTGTAATATATTTTGATATATGGAATTGAAGAAATGAAATAGCTCTTCACTCCCTCCCTCTCTACTATTCTCTAAGTACTCACTTTATTTTGTGCAAGTTTTAACATGTTATCAGCACGATGCAACCATTAGTCATTTCGGGAGACCCATTGATGTCAAGGTAAAACTCAAACATGTTACTTTTTATACATTTTTAATCTTTGTGTAGCTTCTCACTATATATTTATATATAATATTGGACCATTTATAATTTGTTTATGAAGAATGAAGATGTATATAATATATATTTTTCTTGTTATATAAACTATTACTCATATATATATATATATATAAATATATATCTTGTTATCGAAGAATTATTGTGTTGTAGTTTGATGATATTGATTTATTTGATAAGTTTCATAGATGGACCTGAAGTTTCATTTAAAAAACTTTTTAAAAAAATGTTCGGCTAGAAACCTAGATTGAATATAAGGCTTGAAGCCAAAATCGAAGATGTTAGGCTTGAAGTCTGAGATAAAACTCTAACTTGTAGATTTGAGTATATGTATTATATTCTAAAGTAATACTTGTTTTGTATTCAGACCTATGGCAAACATCACCAAGCTTGAGTTCACTACACTTGATATTTTCGGAGGAAATTATTTGACTTGGGTTCTTGATGCTGAGATCCATTTGAGTGCAAAGAACCTTGGACATGCCATCAAAGAGAAAAATGGGACAAGCGAACCAAATAAAGCAAAGGCAATGATTTTCATTCGACATCACCTCCATGAAGGGCTAAAATCTGAATATCTTAGAGTGAAAGACCCAGCTATGTTATGAAAAAACTTGGAGGAACGTTATAATCATCAAAAGAGTGTGATACTCACAAAGGCTTATTGTGATTGGATGCACTTGAGGTTGCGAGATTTTAAAACAATGAACGAATATAACTCCACACTATTCAAAATTGTGTCTCAAATGAGATTGTGCGAAGATAATGTTACTGAAGAAGATATGTTGGAAAAGACATTCACAACTTTCTATGCTACGAACATGCTCCTACAACAGCTGTACCGTGAAAAGGTTTTAAAATTACTCTCAATTGATCTCATGTCTACTTGTTGCTGAACAAAACAATGAGCTCTTGATGAAAAACCATAACTCACACCCCACTGGATCACAACCATTCCCTGAAGCGAATGCAAATAACTATAGACAAGGACATGGTCGTGGTCGCGGTTACAGTCGTGGTAAAACTCGAGACCAAGGTGGTCCTAATTATCATGCCTTCAACAAGAAGGTTGGACCATACCACTTGAAGTGGAACAACAATGATGGAAAATAAGAAAAGGAAAAGGGTATGAAAATAGATTATCCGAAGAATTATGATGAGGCTTGCTATAGGTGTGGAGCAAAAGGGTATTGGTCTCATACCTATCGTATACACCAAAGCAGCTAATTGATCTTTACCAAACATCTATCAAGGGTAAAGAAAAATGGAAAGAAATGAATTTTGCGGATTCCAGTAAAATTGTTGATGATGAAAATGATCCAATAGAATTTGCTCATTTGGATGTTGATGATTTCTTAACCGAGCTACGTGAAGAAATTAATGGGATTAAGTTTTGAGGTGATGATGCTAATGATGGCAATGGAAAGATCATAAATGATTGAGTTGGGGTTGAGATTATTTGAACTTTATTTTTCTAACTTTAATTTTAGTTCAATGTTTGTTTTGTCATGTTTCTAAGTCTTGGTTGTTATAAGTTTGAATTAATAAATTAAGTTTTATAACGTTTCTTACTTTATTTATTTTGTTTATAGAAATATGAAAAATGATAATGTCGTGAACAACTCCAATTGTGGAGATATATGTCTGGTTGATAGTGGAACAACACACAATTCTTCAAGATCGAAAATATTTCTCGAACTTAAAATTGGAAAAGTAATTGTTAGTACTATTTCTGGTACTACAAAACTAATAGAGGGATCTGGAAGAGTGAGCATTATATTGCCGGGTGGAACAAATATTTTGGTGAAAGAGGCTTTGTATTCTAGTAAGTCAATTTTTTTTTGCGTAGTTTCAAAGACATACGTCTCAATGGTTTTCATATCGAGACTATAAATGAGGAGAATATAGAATATCTATGTATTACATCCATTGATGCATGCCAGAAGCATGTGAAAGAAAAACTCCCAGTTTTCGTATTAGGATTGTATTATGCGAACCTAAGTACCATAGAATCAAATACTGTGATAGACCAGAAGTTCAATGTTCCAAAACTTTTTATGCTTTGGCATGATCGACTTGACCATCCTGGATCGAGTATGATGCGTCGAATAGTTAGAAACTCAAATGGACATCCTCTAAAGAACCAGAAGATTCTTTTACCTCGTGATTATGTGTGTGTTGTCTGCTCAAAAGGAAAACTAATTGTAAGTCCATCTCGAATGAACGTTAATTTTGAGTCCCCTATATTTTTACAAAGAATACAAGGGAATATTTATGGACCTATTTGTTGGAATTATTCAATAATTAAGGGGCCACACATGTAAAATTAATTGTGTTTAGGCTATCTAAATAATTAAGCCAAATTAAAGTGGTCTATTTAGAAATTGGCTTAAGGGTATAATTGTCATGGAATTAATGTATAGATACCAGAGATAATTCTAATTTGATGAGGGACCAAATTAGAAATGTCAAAACATATAAATATATGTGTTCATTAGGGTTATGGTCCCCAACTTATGTAGGAACAAAATCGTAAAGTAGAATACTCTAGAGGGGGGGTGAATAGAGTAGGCAACGGAATATTGCTAATAAAAAATCTTGTTAGCAGTTAGATCACAGATATAAAAAAATAATCATAAAGTAAATGACAAAAATTAAAAGTGATCAGAAGGCAAATGCAAACACCGAGATTTATACTGGTTTTCCTCTTGTGAGGACTAGTCCAGTCGGAAGAACTCTAACTTCCAGTTGAATCCACTATTGGAAAATCTCGCAAGTTTTCATACGAAGTCCTTGCAACTTCTACAGACGCGAGCTTTGATACGAAGAACTCGACCAACTTCAATTGTGAAGAGTTGTATCTTCTATCAAGCCTCTGATTATAAGCGCTCTGAAACTTCTAGACCGTACCGCACTGACAAATCGACTAGAGGATTGTAACTGGCTTGGGATTTGAAAATGAAAGCTTTTTAGAACTCTTTGGAAGAATGTAAGCTTAAGAAGAGAAGAGATTGAAAGTGAATTGGTGATTTGAAATGATCGAAATGCTTCTCTATTTATAGTTTTTCCAAAGACATAACTCTGACAGAATTCAGGCAGAATTTGGACAGAACTCTTTGTAACAAACCGCAACTGAAGGGTGACCAAGTTCAAAATAAAACGTTCACTAACGTTCATCTTGGCCGAACTCGGGCCGAGTTCTGCTAGGGTTCTGCCAGTTCATTTTTGAGAAAAATTAATTTGACTTTTTGAAAAGTCCTTCAGAAGCTTTTTGTAAAAAGGATATTTTTCAAAAACATAGGTCATTTGTAAAAGAATAGGATGGTTTTGAAAAACATTTTCGGATAGCCTACTTGCCAGTACGACTCGGTGTACATTATATTCCTAGACTCAATAAAATAAAAAATTATATTGCTTCAAAGAAAATACATTCAGAATGGCAAACGGCTTTAGTCTTGAATATAGTTGACATCCATCGTTGAGCAGTGTCCAAAATGTCGTAGGTAAACATCTGAATTGACTTGTATTTATATCGAGACAGAGTTTGATCAATTATTAAAATCAGGTTTGACCATGACCAATGGGCCAACAATCTCTTCCATTTTGATAATTGACAAACCTTGTCGATATAACATATAAAATTGTATCAATTCAAAAATGTATCAAAAGAAATTGTTCATAACCTGTATGATGAAGATGTTAGATCTATTTCTCCCCCGTTGTCACTTAGCAAAATAATTACAAAAGAAAAAGCTCCCCCGCAATAAATGCATAAGTAACACACAGTGAAGAAACACAAAAAAAAATAATATAAAACATTCATCACATGCATGGTAGAAGCAGTAAAAAAGATATTGTATAAACAACACATGCATGTTATTTGTCACATGCAGTTTTAATATGAAGCAGAAAGAGAGATGATGCTAGAATAAAACTGAAACAAATAAAGTGCTGAATAATAAACTAATATGCCAAACTGAGGCATAATAAAAACCATGTCTATGAAAAGTCACAAATAATAATAGCTAAAAGAGTGCTGATAATAACTAAAATAAGAATGATCTCCACGCGGATTGGAAGAACAAGGGTGGAGAAGAGCTAGGGTTTGGAGGCACGGCTGCTGCTGTTTGAGGATGTTTGGAAGAATGAAGAAGATGGGGGCCTCGAGTTCTGGCTGGTACATATATATACCCAGCCGAACTCTGGCCGAATTCGGACCGAACTCGGGCCGAATTCACCAAGGGTTGCCTGGCTATATATATATATCAAAAATAATTGAAATGGGGCCACATCTTTTTTATTAATTCGTTTCAAATGTTTAATTCAGAGTTTAGTAATTTTAAATCTCAAAATAATATAATTAATATTATTTTATAAATTACTATTCTTTACTCAACATCTGTCTCAGATTAGCTGTATGAGTATTGTCCCAGCTAACGGAGGTTCACCGGATAACTCTTAAATACCGCTTCGCTTCGACCGTAGTCGTGGTGACATACAGACTCTTTTTAGGCTTGTCTCGAAAACAGTTATCGAGTATCAAATAAATAATTAATAAAATAAAATTAATTAATATTATTGACATCTAAAATGCCTAATTCTCGACGTAAATAATTGAAACGATCTTCTGCTAGAAATTTTGTGAGTATGTCAGCTAATTGATTCTATGTGTCTATGTATACAAGGTCTATATCTCTATTTTGTTGATGATCTCTAAGAAAGTGATGTCGAATCTCGATATGTTTAGTACGAGAGTGACATACTGGATTCTTAGTCAAATTAATAGAACTAGCGTTGTCACAGAAAATGGGTATGTGTGTAAAATACAATCCATAGTCTTCTAAAGTTTGTTTCATCCACAAAATTTGTGCACAACAACGTCCTGCGGCGATATACTCAGCCTCGGTTGTTGATAATGCAACAGAATTTTGCTTTTTACTAAACCAAGAGACTAGAGCTTTTCCTAGGAAATAACATGTGCCGCTAGTACTTTTTCTATCTATTTTGTATCCGACAAAATCAGCATCAGAATAACTGGTTAGGTCAAATGACGTAGTTTTGGGATACCATAAGCCGACAAAAGAAGTGCCTTTAAGGTATCGGAAGATACGCTTAACTGCGCACAGATGTGATTCCTTAGGATTAACTTGAAAACGTGCACATAAGCAAACACTAAACATAATGTCTGGTCGACTAGCAGTTAAATATAGCAAGCTACCGATCATACCTCGATACTTACGTATGTCGACGGGTTTGCCTTGTTCATCACTATCAAGCTTAGTTGAAGTCGCCATTGGAGTGCTAAGTGGCTTTGCTTCTTCCATGTTGAACTTTTTTAATAGATCCTTTGTGTACATTGCTTGATTTATGAACGTCCCATTGTTGGTTTTTTGATTTGCAGTCCGAGAAAGAATTTCAGCTCTCCCATCATGCTCATCTCAAACTCATTCTGCATACACTTTGAAAATTCTTGATAAAGAGATTCATCAGTAGATCCAAAGATAATATCATCTACATAGACTTGAATCAAAAGAATATTGTTATTCAAAGATTTTATAAACAAAGTAGTGTCAACCGTTCCCTTAGAAAAATCGTTATTAAGTAGAAAAGAGCTTAGACGATCGTACCAAGCACGAAGGACTTGTTTCAAACCGTATAATGCTTTCTTCAACTTGAAAACATATTCAGGAAATTTGAAATCAGTAAAACCAGGAGGTTGGGCTACATAAACTTTTTCTTTTATAAAACTATTTAAAAATGCGCTTTTGACATCCATTTGAAATAATTTAAAATTATAAAAATATGTAAATGCACATAACATGCGAATGTATTCTAATCTCGCAACTGGGGCATAAGTTTCATCGTAGTCAATACCTTCTTATTGATTGTATCCTTGAGCTACGAGTCGAGCCTTATTACGAGTCACTAAACCATTCTCGTTCAGTTTATTTTGGAATACCCATCGGGTGCCAATGACCGAATGATCAATGGGCTTGGAAACAAGTTCCCAAACTTGATTCGGTTCGAATTGGTTTAATTCCTTTTGCATAGCATTTAACCAAAAATTATCACTACATGTTTCATCAATATTTTTGGGTTCAAACTGTGAGGCAAAAGCAACACAAGAAGCTATATCTTTATTAGAGGAACGAGTACTTATATCCTTGGTAATCTTACCAATTACCAAGTCCTTTGGATGATTAGCCAAGAATCTCATCTCTTTTGGTGTAGTCTCAAGATTGCTAGTTCTGACTTCTTTGCTTGGAGGTTCATCTGATGCCAGATGTGATGGTTCTGCATCTTTGTGTAAAGGTTTTGCAGTAGCTGTACTTGGTGTGATTATGTCTTTATTGTCATTATCGTCTAAGTGTTGATTTAGTTCATCAAACTTGACGTTGATAGATTCTTCAATGATCATGGTTCTTTTGTTGAAGACTCTATATCCTTTGCTCTTTGCTGCATAACCTAAAAATATACCTTCATCGGCCTTTTCATCAAATTTACTCAAATTATCTTTAGTATTAAGAATAAAACATTTACAACCAAAGATTTTGAAATAAAAAACATTTGGTGTTCTACAAAACCATAATTCATAGGAAGTCTTCTTCGATATAGTTCGAATTAGAACCCTATTGAGAATATAGCATGCTGTATTTACAGCTTCAGCCCATAAATATCTAGGTAGACTAAACTGGTTTAACATAACTCTAGCCATTTTAGATAGAGTTCTGTTCTTACGTTCCACAACTCTATTTTGTTGCAAAGTCCTAGGGCAAGAGAATTCATGCAGATAATCGTGTGTGTCATAAAATTGCTTGAATTCTGCATTCTCAAATTCGCCTCCATGATTACTACGAATACGAGTAATCATGAACCCTTTTTCATTCTGTACTTTCTTGCAAAAGGTGATGAATTCTGATAATGCATCGTTCTTGCTTGCAAGAAAATAAACCCATGTATATCTAGAGAAATCATCTATAATGACAAATGCATGCATCGTTCTTGCTTGCAAGAAAATAAATCCATATATATCTAGAGAAATCATCTATAATGACAAATACATATAACTTACCACCTAGACTAGCAATTCTACTTGGTCCAAATAAGTCCATATGCAACAGTTGTAAAGGTCTAGTGGTACTTACAGCGTTCTTGGATTTGAATGCGGATTTGGTAGCTTTGTTCTTTTTACATTCACTATATACTGTATCCTTCTTGAAAGAAATATCTGGTAAGCTGCGTACCAACTTCTTTGTAGATAATCTTGAAATTGTATC
The DNA here is from genome assembly GCA_029216955.1 of Iris pallida. Classification (NCBI taxonomy): domain Eukaryota; kingdom Viridiplantae; phylum Streptophyta; class Magnoliopsida; order Asparagales; family Iridaceae; genus Iris; species Iris pallida. The sequence goes on from JANAVB010044619.1 coordinate 1,877,374, forward strand.
CATGTTTGCATGACCGAGTCTCATATGCCATAGTTGACTCTCAATGCTTTTGGCCATCAAACATCTACCTGCTATGTTAGCATCTTCCAACAAATAGAATACATATATATTTTCTTCCCTAATACCTTCAAATATAGTACTACCAGTTGAACTATTAATTATGATACATTTATCTTTTACGAAGTTAATACCATAACCGTGATAAGCTAAATGGCTTATGCTGAGCAGATTATGTTTTAACTCAATAACTAGACAAACATCTTTAATCACTGGATAGGGAGCCTTACCAATGTCATCGATACCGATTATGTACTCTCTTAAATTATTACCGAAGAAGACATATCCTTCTTTATTCCTCTTCGACAGTGTTGCAAATAATGAAGCGTCACCGGTCATGTACTGTAATGCCGGTGGTTAGTATTACGTATCTTAGTATATGTGTACGTATTTAGACTCGTATTTGCATGTTTTTCTGCATGATTTATTGGGCATTTCTTTGCTTGGTTCATCTCAGTTCGGTTCGGCTTGTTGGCTTGGTTCGGTTTTGTTGGAGAACCAACCCACCTACCGACCACCACCATCACCATTTATTAACCCCCACTCTTTTCTCTCTCCTTATTTATTCTTTTTTCCCACCATTACTTCTCCACCAACCTGAGAGAGTAGAAGGTTTAGGTAAGTGTACCTTGCTTCATGGAGGAATCCTATTTATATTGTTCTATTGTCTTTCTCATGTGTTTCCAACCCACTTTAGTACTTAGAATTTTTCAATTCCATGGTTAATTTTTTATAAATCTAGCTTTGTGGTATTTTGGATTTTCAGGAGTTTTGATCTAACAAACAAACTTATTTTTGCTATTTGATGGTTCCATATTGTAGAGAATTCTATTTTATCCAAATTTGACCTACGGAAGTCTGGATTTGGGTTCCTATTGTTGTTTGGAGGAGCATGGAGGCCATAGTATTTTTTATGGACATGTTCTCTGTAGGAGCCATTAATTACACAATGAGCCGCATGAGCATATTTGCTCTGAGCCGCATGGCCATTTAATTAAATATTTAATTGCATGTATTAGCTGGCCACGTGCAAGTATTTATTTGCTGGGCCGCATAAGCATTCACTTGATTGGCCGTATGAGCCATTAACATTTCCTGGCCGCATGGCCATTGCTCTAAGTTGCTTGCAAGCAGTGAGCCGCATGGCCCTTATTATTGCATTAGGAGCATTGAGCCGCATAGGCCAATGCCATGTATATTTTAATGCATGACCAAGTATATTTTTATGCCATGTATATTTTAATGCATGGCCTTAGCATTCACGTGCATGGCCTTAGCCATTAAATGCTTGCTTACATTTAGCTAAATTTTGCATGGCCAACAGTTGTTGGCCGTATGAACTCATAGCTTGGCAGCATATATATTAAGCTTTAGCAAGCAGCTTAGTAGTCGCATGCATGTATAAAGTATGCTAGCCGCATAGGCCTACGAATATTTAATATAATATGGCCAAATGCCATGTTACATATTTAATATGCATTCCATGCAAGCCTGCTTGCATGCTATTATAAGTGAGCCGCATATGGCTTTGCTGCCATAATATATTTAATTTGCATGCATGCAAGCTTTGCTTGCATGCTTAATATTCTTGGCCGCATGCAAATTGCATGGCCCTGGGTTTAGTTGTAGCCGCATGCAACTTGCAGGGCTTTTAGTTCAGTTGCTGGCCGCATAGCCTTAGCAACAGTTGCTGGCCGCATGGCCTTAATTAGCAGCTTGCTAGCCGTATATGGCTTTGCTAGGAACATTGGCCGCATGCATTTTTGCTTGCGTCAGCAATATTATTTTGTATGCAATTGTATTATTTGCATGCAAGCTTTGCTTGCATACTTGTGCATTTAATTAATAGCTTGGCAACTTTGCATGCAATTGCATACATTAGTGCTAGGCCAATATTGCATTTGGCCGCATGGTTGCTTGCATGCTGGCCGCATATGCCCCTCTCCAATATTTGCTAGCCGTATATGCACCCCTCCAATAATTGCCCAGCCGCATATGGCCAAGTGAGCCGCATGGCCTATATATTGAGTATTTGCCTTATGGCCCCCACCTCATCCACTCTTGGCCATATGACTATTTATTATTCTTGGCCGCATACAACAAAATTGTGCTAGTCGCATATTGTATGATGACAACATCTATTGGCTGGCCGCATGACATACTTGCATTAATTGCGGGTCCCACTATCTTTTGTCTTATTTGTCTTTACAATTATATTATTATGATTAAATAATGTGTGATTCTAAATTGCTTTCCTAAGCACGATTTGTTAGTGTAATGATTGATAGTGACTTGCTGGCCGCATGAGAATTTTCCTGAGCCGCATGAGTCTCCCACGGCCCTTGCTCCTGTTAATATTTAATTACCACATGTATGCTTGTGCCATATTAAGTGTGTTCCCTGACACGATGGTGACCCGTTGTGGTGCACTTTTGATAAATGACATGACATGATAGTGGCACACTCCTGACAGTGAACTTGACATGATATACTTGACAGATATAATTGACATGATATACCTGACATGATAGTAGCCCGCCGTGGCGTACTCTTGACATGATAAACCTGACATGATATTTCTCGAAATACTGTTGCGACGACTAACCTGATATGACAAGAATGAATGACCTGGACACCGTGGACGATTGTGCTTGTACAAATGAACCCGTCTTGTCTTGTATCATGTCTAGGACAGGGACCCCTGAGTACCACGGTCAGGGGTACCGACTAAAATTGACTAAGACTAATAACTAGAATAATTTAGTAGCCATGAAGAGATTCCCCAGCTACAGGCAATCCCGTTATCTGGGCGCCCCACTTGGGATCTGTAGTCTGCCGACGAGTAGGGCACATTTCCAGCACACTGTCATGTGTTGCACCCTTATTGTACTAATATTCGACCTGGATAGCCTGGATGGTCTGCATGGCTTGTGGCTGTAGAATAATCTCGCTGCATCTTGCTAGTAACTAGGCCTGTGATAACCCTAGTTAGTTAAAGTATCAAGCCGTACTTTTTACTTGGCCGTGAATGATGGATGGAGTTCAATTAGTCTAGTCATGTCTTGATCCTGTACAAGATTGTTACATGTCCTGATTTTTTATTTTATCTTACCGATAAATGGTGGAAGAAACCAAGTTCTGTTCAGACGAAGGGTTACAATCCCGGTCCTTGTTTGGTTTACGGGTTGTAACCTGGTTATCTGAATAGTTCCATAGTTATCTCATCGTATATCACCTGTCATACTTTTTCTTAATTACTGTCTTTTATTATGTAATTATATTCTTGTGCTAATTGCTGGTTTTAGTTCCTAAGTGAAGCCTCCTTTGTGGCACTTGCTCTTTCTGGGATCTGACCCAGCTGGTTTTGTATGGCCAGATACCGGAGCAGTTCCAAAGGATCCACCGACTTTCCAGCTAGATGGTGACCACTAGACGGAATCCTGGCAACGAGTGGGTTATCATTGGCTCTCATACTCTATTGTAAAATTATTCTTTTGAGGTATTTAGCCGCCGAGCAAGTGTTAGCTCGTGAATATTTTACTTACTGTCTGCCTACGGGCTGTAACATGATTGACAGATCCTAGGGTTGATCATGTATGACTAAACTCTTACTAGTCCTCACATTTTGTAGCGACTAGCTTCATGATCAGCTGAATATGTAATGTTTGGGATGCCTTACAATTGTATATTTGGTGATCTTACATCTTGTAACATTTACTTACTTGCTTGCGATTGAGACACTAGGCTTGTTATTGACCATAGGAGACTGATGGATTGTAGTTATACCCTCATATATCTAGAAAGCTGTGACCGTATAATAAGGTGCATTCTATTTCATTATACGTAGCTGGCTATGTCTGCCCCCGCTCGCCAGTATTCTGGTTTGGGGCGTGACATGTGCCGTGAGCAACCGCTGTCGAGGATCCATTTGCTCCTAGCATGTGAAGGGCGTCCCACATACAAAATAATTTACAGATGAAACTCTTGGTACCCATTTCTTGTAAGGTCCCGACTGGTTAGTTTTTGGCATCCATAAATAAACATTTAAATCTACTAACTTTCTGATTCTACATGCAGAAGATATATGACCAATGAGGCCACAATAATGACATTTAGCATGTTGAGTGTTGAAAGTAGTATGAGGTGCATGATTGGTAGGTTTTGGTTTTCTAGTATAGAAGAATGCATGCCTATTAGTCTTCTTGGGCATAGTCTTGATATGGTTTGGTCTGATAGTGTTGTGCGTGTTCCGATGATTCGGTAATTGACACATATTAGAATAGGAAGCAGCAACTTCAGGCCGTTTTCCTAAACTAATTTCTAACTTTTTGGAAGTGTCATACAATCGAGTATAGTCAGATGTAAGTGATTCTAATCTGACCTGTGCACACTGGAGACTCTTTCTCTCCTTAGATAGGTCTTCCTTTAACTGGATAATAGTTTGGTCTTTTTCTTCGGATAGCTTAACAGTCTCGTGTAACAACAATTTAATAGAAGAAAGCTCACCAGACTCAGTTGAAGAGTCATTATTTCTAACATGATCTAATTGGTCGGTAAGTCTTCCTATTTCACCTTTGTACTCTTTGAGTACCTTCTTAGAGGTTTCATATTTGCTACGCAGTTTCCTGTAATCATCTAACAGTTCACTGAAAGTCTCTCCTAGTTGCTCAAAGGTGAAATCATCATAAGGATCAAATAGAGGATTAGTGATTACCTGATCGCAAGCCATCAAGCACACATTTGTAGCGTCATCTGATTGTTCATCTTCTGAGTCGCTGGCTTCACTTTTATGCCTTATGTGTCACGACCCGCACCCGCTTTTCGGATACGAGACGTGTCCAAGCCAGCCTACGCCACAGAGTCGACGGTAGAACGCTGTCAAGCCCGAAAGAAATAAAAGCTCAAAATATCACAATTGCTGCTCATTCACATTTCTACATTTATTACAACATTTATATATAAAGAAAATACATGACTTTACATTTAATGGAATTGATACAAATGCTATCTATTTCTAGGTTGTCTTCAGCATACCCAAGTCCTCCCCAGTGCTAAAAGTGATAGCGGCTAAACCTGAAAAATGTTGGTTATCCAGTCAGGATTGGAACAAGTACACAAACCGACGACAATACAAAACACAATAGAATTAACAAGACATAAAAATAGCATATGAGAGATGAAAGCTAGCAAGAAAACTGATGACATAGCACGATAGAAAAGTAAACAAGGAAAAAGCTAATAAAAGACATCTATCTAGGTGGTGTGAAATATCTGTTTCGACATGTGAACGGTTAGGGGGTAAATCCGGCATCTACACGTGCCGTGTGCAGATGCTATTGTTCACGAATAGACATCTTGGGATATTTCTGGGTAGTCCACATGTCTACTAAGATATTTCTCCTCCCGACTACTCCGTGTGACGAGCGTGTCAACAAGCAGCAAGATATATGTATAGACATGAAATGAAAAGACTACTATGAATCGGAAAGCAATCAGAAAGTGCACTTGCCTGAGGTCCTTAGCTGGTGAAACCAAATCATCTTGTCGGGTTCGGCATAGTCCAGTTAGCCTAGGATGGATATGAAAGAGTCCAAGGTCACAAGAATTATGGATACAATTAGTCGCAATCAATGATTGGATATTCATAGGAGAGTGCACAAATAAATACATATACTATTTTGGAATAATACTTGGAAAGCTATATTTATTTAGTCCAAAATATTTGTAGGAGAAAGATAACCATTTAGGACTAAAAGTCTAGTCTTTATTAATATAAATTTTAGGCTAAAAATATATATTTAAAATAGGAAAATCAATAATATAACAATAGTTTTAATGCTTCTATATCCCAAAATATATATCCCAATTAAACTTATTTAAATATACATGTATAGGTCCAAACCTATTTATTCAAAACCATCATTAATATATGAACTAATGTCAAATATATTTGTATATATTTAAAACATATTTCAAGAAGATATTAAAATGTATTTATATTATTCATAGTATATTTTTACTAGGTCCAAGGCTTAAAACTAAATCTATAGGTTAAATCCAAATATTCTATTAATCCTGGCCCAATATTTCTCTTGGGCATGAAGCCCAAACTAATAAAGCCCATAATTTAAAATACACACACACACACACACACACACACACACATATATATATATATATATATATATATATATATATATATATATATATATATATATATATATATAAAATACAAGTTTTCAAATGTAAGAGGTGCAAACCAATTAAATGCCCAAAAATTATATGCTGCTAACTGTACTAACATAACATTAATTAGTAACAATGATAATATTCTACTAATATTAAATATATGCAGTAGACTCTGATTAATCCATTATAAGATCTAGAAAATAATAATAATATTATATTTAATAATAAAAGGCTTGTTGTCAGTACCAATACTATACTAATATAAGTATATTCTGATATTTTATATAAAGTACATCTTTAATTACTATAACATACCAAATAATGCCAAGACTTCACAGTCTTCCAAGCTCTTCATTCATTAATAAATAATCAACTAAATAAATAAACAAACAAAAGCACATGGCTTTGCTTACCTAGGAAAAGGGAGATGACAGCAGTAGTTTCTTCTTAAGGAGGTGAGAGGAGAAGAGCATGGGCTTCTCGCCAATGGTGGAGCCAGCGCACGAGGCGGCGTCGGCGCGGCGCCGGAGTGGGGAGGCGCGGCTCGGCACGGCGGCTAGGGCGCAGGTGTGTGGGGATCGTGGCTCACATGGGTATTGACGCGGAGGGGAGCCGCCGACCTCGGCTCAGAGTTCGATCGGAGCGCGGCGGCACGATCGGGCGGCACGGTGCGGCGTTCGGGTCCTGGATATGCGGTGGTGACTCGTACCACGGCGATCCCGACGCTGCGACAAGATCGGGACCGGCGGCTGGAAGCACGGCGGAGGAGGCGTCTGCGCGCGGTCCGTTGGCACGGGAGCGGCTGTGGTTACTCGGTAGCGGTGCGATGGCACATCGGTGATGAGGTGCACGGTTCCGACCACGGGCGCCGGCGCTACACCGCTCGGAGGGACGTCCGTGGACCGTGGAAGTACGGCTGGCCACGCCTGACGCCCCGGTGCTCACACCAACGTCTAGAGGGGTACTGGTGCAACCGCTAAGTTGAGCGACGGTTTGGGGTTGGGTTGGCCAAGAGTGAGGCTTCGAGGACTTCGGTTATATCTGCACCCGACGGCTCAGTCCTCCGATGGTGAGACGAGGGAGGCTCGGCGTGGCTCCGTTGCGCACCATCGCCGCAACAAACCCCGCGCGACTAGGCGGGGAAAAATCCTCAGCAATGAACCGCACATCACTGAGATCTTCGAGGTCGCAGCTGTGACCTCCACTGCGCGCTTCACCCCGAGCCCAACGTGTCCTGGAGGCCGGTGGACCTGCGGACGTGTACACGGACACGGCCATGGCAGGAGGCGGTGGTAGTAGAAGATTATTAGGGTTTTTTTTTTTTTTGAAATCACACGCACACACACAATTGGAAGACTCGAACCTTGCCGGCCCCTCCGGATGTACGCTCTAATACCACTCGGACGGATTATTAGGGTTTTCTTTGTTCTATATATGCGTGTATATAATCAGTTATACTGCATATATATAATCAGTTACTTAACAGAGAGGGGGGTGGGGGTTGGCCTTCTCTTGGCTGGAGAGTTTTTGGGGCAGGCCGGGCTGGGCTGCCTGGGCCAGGCTCTTTAGCTGGCTCGGGTTGGGGTAGAAAAATTAGTATTATTTTTTTTTTTTTACATATATATATTATCTATATATATAAATATCTAAGTACCATTATACGTATATATATATATACGCACACACATACATATATACTATATATACTCCCTTATACGTATATTTATATTTATATAAACACACACGTATATTTAATATATATTTGTATATTAATACACATACGTATACACTTACACATATATTATAGTATATATATTTATGTATATACATTCGCATACATATATATATATAAATATATATATATACACATAATCTATAAATCACATTATAACAATTTAATATACAAATAAATATAATAATTAATTATTTATAAATTCTAAAAATTACCATTTAAATAAAATGCATAATAATAAAATATTTTTTTTTTAAAATTTTCGGGAAGGGGAGTTACATTATGCTTGTGTTGGCGTACTTTCTTGATGTAGATTTCTTCAGGTAGCCTTTGTTACATTTGCTGCTTTTTTTTGATGATGATGCTGTTGGACAATCTTTCTTCATGTGTCCTTTCTTTTTGCATCTGTAGCAAATAGGATCTTCCTCATTGTTGTTGTTGTTGTCTTTGCTGTCCTTTGTTCTCCTGTTAAATCTAATGAACTTCTTGAATTTTCTTACCAGAAGAGCTTGATCTTCAGAGTCGGAGTCGCTGTCGTCAGAATCATCTTCGATGGTTCTTCTATGTTGAGCCTTGAGAGCGATCGTCTTCTCTGACTTCTCCTTTGGTGTAGCATCTTTAAAGTCTTGAAGTTCTAACTCGTGAGTGAGTAGCTTACCCATGAGTGTTTCTAGAGACATTGTTGAGAGGTCGTTCCCTTCAATGATTGCTGTAGCCTTTGGAATCCAGTTCTTTGTAAGGGCTCGTAGAAGTTTGTGAATCTTCTCATGGTTACTGTAATCCTTGCCTAGTGAAGACAGATGATTTACAATATCCAAGAATCTTGTAAACATCTGAGTGACTGATTCACTTGGCTTCATTTTGAACGCCTCGTACTCCTGAGTAAGTCTGCTGATCTTTGACTCCTTGACTTGTGTTGTTCCTTCGTGGGTTACTTCGAGAAGTTTCCACACTTCATTTGATGTTGTGCAAGTAGACACCCTGTTGAATTCAGTTCTGTTTAAAGCACAAAATAAAGCATTAATAGCACGTGCGTCAAGACTGGCCTTTTTCTTTTCTTTCTCTGTATATTTTTCATGGGGGTTTTCAACTAAAATACTATCGACATTAATACGAGGTGGCTTTTTATAGCCATCAATAACTACAGACCATAAGTCAAAATCAAGAGATTTCAGAAAGAAAGTCATATGTATTTTCCAATAAGTGTAGTTTGTGCCGTCAAACAGTGGAGGTCTGTTTGTGGCTTGGCCTTTACTTGTGAATTTCACAGTTGTCATGTGTAATGCTGTGATCTATATAACAATTGAATATAACTGCAATTTTACCTTGCTTTACCTGTATAACCCGCTCTGATACCAATTGTAGGAACAATTGGGATCAGAATATAATACCTCTAGATGGAGAGCCTGCTCTGATACCAATTGTAGGAACGAAATCGTAAAACAGAATACTCTAGGGGGGTGAATAGAGTAGGCAGCAGAATATTGCTAATAAAAAATATTGTTAGCAGTTAGATCACAGATATAAAAAAATAATCACAAAGTAAATGACATAAATTAAAAGTGATCAGAAGGCAAATGCAAATACCGAGATTTATACTAATTTCCCTCTTGTGAGGACTAGTCCAGTCGGAAGAACTCTAGCTTCCAGTTGAATCCACTATTGGAAAATCCTGCAAGTTTTTATATGAAGTCCTTGCAACTTCTACAGACGCGAGCTTTGATACGAAGAACTCGACCAACTTTAATTGTGAAGAGTTGAATCTTCTATCAAGCCTCTGATTACAATCGCTCTGAAACTTCTAGACCGTACCGTACTGGCAAATCGACTAGAGGATTGTAACTGGCTTGGGATTTGAAAATAAAAGCTTTTTAGAACTCTTTGTAAGAATGTAAGCTTAAGAAGAGAAGAGATTGAAAGTGAATTGGTGATTTAAAATGATCGAAATGCTCCTCTATTTATAGTTTTTCCAAAGACAGAACTCTGACAGAATTCGGGCAGAATTCGGACAGAACTCTTTGTAACAAACCACAACTGAAGGATGACTACGTTCAAAATCAAACGTTCACTAACGTTTATCTTGGCCGAACTCTGGCCGAACTCGGGCCGAGTTTTGCTAGGGTTCTGCCAGTTCATTTTTGAGAAAAATCAATTTGACTTTTTGAAATGTCCTTCAGATACTTTTTGTAAAAAGGTTGTTTTTCAAAAACATAGGTCATTTGTAAAAGAATAGGATGGTTTTGAAAAATGTTTTCGGATAGCCTATTTGCCAGTACGACTCGGTGTACAATGTATTCCTAGACTCAATAAAATGAAAAATTACATTGCTACAAAGGAAATACATTCAGAATGGAAAACGGCTTCAGTCTTGAACATAGTTGACATCCATAGTTGAGTAGTGTCCAAAACGTCGTAGGTAAAGATCTGAATTGACTTGTATTTATATCGAGATAGAGTTTGATCAATTATTAAAATCAGGTTTGACCATGACCAATGGGCCAACAACTTATACGGCCACCAAAAGAGAGGTTTTCTTTTTTTTCTCTTCTGCATCCCCATCAACAGAAAGAGATGGACAAATGATTCGAATTCTTCTTTGTCATTAAGGGTCGTAGCAAGTTGGAAGATCGAACTCAATAAAGAGACGTTCGCTTCATGATCCATCAAGTCTAGTACTAGATTCAGGTACGCTTCCGCAATTTAATTTATGTTCTTCATCTCATGAATTGACAGGGAACAATAAAATTTCTAACAAGTGGTATCAGAGCCTTCCTGTTTGATTTATGAGGTTGAAGTTTCAGAATCAATTTTTTGTTATTGTTCAGAAATCATAGATCCTTCCTGTTTTAATCATAGATCCTTCATTCTAATATTTATGATATACGAATATTAGATCTACAGTTTCTTAATAACTGATTTCTTGATACACGAATAAAATTTTGTTCCGGCCAGATCATGCTGGATATGTATCTAAACGATACATCCATAATTAATGGACTAGGATGGCACTTATGTTTGTGTTGTTTGATCAAAATTACTGGCAGTACTACATATGGTGGGTTATAATTTATGGGGGAATATAATTTATATATTTTCCTTAGTGTTGTACTAGATGGCTAAATAAAGAAAACAACTATTAGGATCTTGTCTTCTACTTCTGAGTTGTTTCCGTACATAAACAACTGTTCCAAAATGTTTGCACATCATAATTTATTTATTTTATTTTTTGTATACATGGTTCTCTATTGCTTATAATATATTGATTTGCTGTCAATCCTTCGTTGATTTGATCACCATATTAAGAAAATCTTGATAGAATTCATAATTTATATACAATAATGATCTCTCAGTTCATGCTTAAATATTAGATATGGACGCATGCGATAATGACCGTAGAAATTCTCCATTATATTAAATATGCATGAATATGCTTACTGCTGGACATGTGATAATATGGAATGTCGGTTGGATTCCAATTACTCATGCTGATAGATATTTGGTGTTACTCAATTTAGAGTGTTTTCCAATCTAAGTTGATCATTGGAGGACAAATTGGAATCAAATATAGACAATTTTATGTTTGGCATAAATTTAGTTTCCAATAAATTTATGTTCTAAGTCATATATTTGATGTAATCTATTGACGTACATATCTTCAGCAGATTATTTTAATATAATCTTTATGGGTTATTTGAAGCAATCTATTGGTCCATATCTTCAGTAAAATATTACGTGAATTTTATTATGTTGACAATGCTCAGTTTAGTCAAATTAAGAATATTTGTTTGAATCATGTAAAGAAATTCACATGCTTATGATTATCTTATTTTAGTTGTAATATTTTAATTATGCATGTACATAAAGATTTGGACATGATTCGGTTTTGTAAAATTTAGTCAACATTCAAAAAAAAAATTTGGTGCCTTTTGTGACTATAAATAGTCGTCTAATATTCTAAATAGACCCATTGAAACAAGATGTCGCCAAAGTGACCTCTCTTGCGTAGATAGTCTATGAGGGATGTTAGATGTTTGTGTATGTAAATTCATGCGAGTATTAGTCGGCCCAAATGAAGGTTAATACTTGGCCGAATTGCACACATACTTGTGGTGATAAATGTGTGACAATTATACGGTTTACATGTGAATAATAACCCGATCCAAAGATAGGCTTATTATTTGACATGACTTATTGTCAACGTTTGATCATTACACCAAGAATACCACTTGCAGTTAATATCACTGTCCAAAGACTTGATATTAATGATGTACTAGGTATCTTGAGATGGGGTTCACCATTATTTAAATTTGTTTGACTATATTTTACGCTTTGGTTACTTGTTAGAGCATGTTTATTTTTTATTGCTTTGTTCTCTTTACAGTTAATGTTGTTAAAATATCTACCAATAAGATTTTAATTTTTATGTTTAATGGGATAAACTTTAAGGGCAAAAAAAAAATGAATACAGTAGCTGCTAAGGGTCCAAATAAAAAAAAACAATAATATAAAACTAAGGGTTGTTCTTTTGTGATAAGACAGGACACATAAGGAAGAAATGTACAAAGTACCATGCATGGCGTATAAAGAAAAGTACATTTCTAAATTTGATCTGTTCTGAGGTTAATTTAGATTTAGTACCAAGAAACTCATGATAGTTAGATTCTGGTGGGACTACCCACATTAATGTTCTAGGCAAGGTTGCCTGAGTTACCGAAAGTCAATTGATGGTGAAAGATACATCTATGTGGGTGACGGCAATTCGGTAGAAGTAAAAGCAATAAGATATTTTAGGTTATTTTTAGGAACCAATTATTATTTGGATTTGATAGACACTTTTATTATACCGTCTTTTAGACGAAATTCAGTTTCAGTTTCCTTAATGGACAAATCTGGTTATCATTGTTCATTTGAAAACAATAAGTTTAGTCTATCTTTAAATTTAAATATTATTGGTAATGGTTTCCTTAAGGTTTATGATAACCTATATTCAGTTGAAACTATTACATCTTATAATAAAACCTTGCAAGTGAAGTCATGTGGTACTAAACGCAAAATTAACAATATTTTTTTAGCCTCATTATGACATAAGCATTAGGTCACTTCTCTAGAAAAGTTGAACGATTTGTGTCTGATGAGATTTGGATTCCATTGACTTTATAGACTTTAATGGTTATATTGAATGTGTAATGGAAAGACAGACCAAAGTTAAATTATAAGCAGCTACTTTATTGGTTATGCTACAGATCAAGGGGTTGATAATTATACAATCCCACACTAAGAATTTTTTTTTTTGACGAGAAGTGTAATATTTTTTGAGGATGTTGAGTTTGGGGGAGAAATAAAGTCCGAATCATTGTCTTTGAGAAGGAATCAATTACGATTCCTACTATCACTTTTGACGATGTGCAGGATTTTATACCTGTCATGATCAAGAAGTAAATTTGGAGTCTCAATAAGACAATGTCGAATTACCTCTATAAGTCATTGTAGAGATACCTTAACAACGACAACGTAGCGACACCCCATTCAAGATAAGGTAATCATTCCTAAGGAACAAACTCTCAAGAACCGGTAATATTAAGATGGTCCACCAGAGAAAGGAGAAATATAATTTTGGATAATATTGTCATATTTCTCTAGGAACGTGAGGAAGACTGTGGATACTGGAAGATGATCTAATCAACTTCCGTCAGGCCATAAAAAGTTCCAGTTCTCAAAGTAGATTGATACAATAAATAAGGAGTATAAGTTCATGCAAGACAATAAAGTTTAAGAACTTGTCCCATTACCAAAAGGTATGAAATCCATTGGTTGCAAATGGACATTTAGAGCCAAGAAGGATTCGAAGGGTCATGTGGAGAAGTATAAAGTTTGTCTTGTAACTAGTGACTTTACTCAAAATTTTGGGATTGATTTTAAAGAGTTTTTCTCTTCGGTATCTTTGAAAAACTGCTTTAAAACAATCATAACACATGTTGCACATTTTGATCTTGAGTTACATCAAATGGATGTCAAAATGGCGTTTCTCAATGGTAACATTGACGAAACTATTTATATGGTGCAGCCAGAAAACTTTGTGTCGAAAGATCCAAATAATATGGTTTGCAAATTAACAAAATTCATTTATGGACTCAAGCAAGCTTCTCGTCAGTGGTACTATAAATTTTACCAAGTTGTTACCTCGTTTGGTTTTGAGGTTAACGTTGTTGAAGATTGTGTGTATCACAAATTCAGTGGAAGTAAAATTATTTTTTTGGTTTTGTATGTTGATGACATACTGCTTGCCACAAATGATATAGACATATTACATGACACTAAGAAATTTCTATCAAATAACTTTAAGATAAAAGATCTTGGTGACGCCTCTTTTGTATTAGGAATTCAAATACACCGAGATCGTTCTCGAGGTATTTTTGGATTATCACAAAAGAGCTATATCGATAAAGTGCTTAAAAGATTTGGCATGCAGGAATGCAAACCAGGTGACACCCCAGTCGCTAATGGAGACAAGTTCAGTCTCAATCAGTGCCCTAAGAATAGCCTTGAGATTAAGAAAATACAATAGATTTTTCCTTCATGATCAGTTGTAGGGAGTCTAATGTATGCTCAAGTATGTACGCGTCACGATATTGCATACATATTAGAATGTTAGGCAGATATTTAAGCAAATATGGATGGATCATTGGGTAGCAGCCAAACTACTTAAGTAATTAATAGAGAACAAGAAATTATATGCTCTTTGTAGGAGATCGGATAATTTTGGAGATCATAAGGTATTCCGACTCCAATTTTGTTGGATGACAACACAGTAGGAGATCCACATCAGGTTATGCTGACTAATGGAGATATATTTTGGATGAGTATCAAATATGTACTCATAATTTCTTCCACCATGGCAGCAAGGTTTATAACATACTGTGGGGCATCTATTCAGGGAATATGGTTGCAAAATTTGTCACAAGGCTACGCCTACAGTACGTTGTTGAAAGACCACTTAAATTATGGTGTGACAATAAATCAGCAGTAATGTATTCCAATAACAACAGAAACTTGTATTAGTCAAGGATATTGACATAAAGTTTCTAGTTGTAAAGGAAAGAATTTAGAATGGTTAAAGTGTCCATATAACACATTATGACAAACTCCATTTTAGTAGATCCGCTCACAAAAGCATTATCACCCAGGGTCTTTCATGAGCATACTGCTCATATGGGTGTTTTCTCAATCAAGTATATGGCAATATAGTGGGAGTTTGTATTTTATGTATTTGGGTGCTATTTGGTTTTGGACACGTTTATGTATTAAAGTATTTTAGATATTTATCTGATCGGATATATGGAAATTTAGTTCATTCTATTTTCATTGTGTTAAAGTATTGATCTTATTAAAGTTAAGGAGGACCAGTTGGAAATAGATATATATATTGATCACATTGCGTATAATTTCTATGCTACGCATCCATGATTGATCTATGTCGTTTAGCTTTATTGGTATATGTGACCATTGATGGTTTAGTTACGCTATATGTGACGAATGCCGTTTTGATCCTATGTTGATATGGTTAATGGACGAGATTGTCTGGATATACCCTAAGGATTAAGATAGCAATTTATGAGCTCACTAAGGTTAACACAATTATAAGGTTACATATGTGGCCCAGTGGGAGATTGTTGGAATTATTCAATAATTAAGGGGCCATACATGTAAAATTAATTGTGTTTAGGCTATCTAAATAATTAAGCCAAATTAAAGTGGTCTATATGGAAATTGGCTTAAGGGTATAATTGTCATGGAATTAATGTGTAGATACCGGAGATAATTCTGTAAGGCCTCAGTCCAAAAATATGTAGGACTAGGAACGTAGACATGCCAGCTGCATACATACGAAGTATACTCCAATATATGGAAACCTCGTATGAATACATAAGCTGTAAAATACAGTGAACCAAGAGTAATCTAATCTCATCCACAAATCAAGAATAAAAGATATCATATAATCAACTGTAATAAGTCTTTGTACAATACGTTGGGCGGAGACAAATCCACTACCAACAAGTAAGGAAAAATATACATGAAAACGGAAATGATTTGGCGGGAGTAACAAAGAAAGATCCAAGACACGTCATCTCCGAATGAATAGAGAAGATCGTGACCTCGGCTAGAACATATGCAATATCACAGAAGCACACACCTGGAGAGATAACCAGGTCCTCAGAGGGACGTAACAAGATACAATAAATATGCCACATAACTGAATATATATACTAACAAGCAAAGTAAATAGTCCCATTCGAAACAAGATTCAATACCTCATCATCGAAACAGTGGACTACCCCTACAACCAAACAAGGACAAGGGGTAGCACACTATGTCGCGATGAGACATTGTCCCAAGCTACTAATGGGACGGGGTGATATGACATTTGACGAGGGTTACCTGACCATTCTAATGTGTTTATGAAATAATTGTTAGGGTTATATACTAAAAGCATCACTTTTGTAGTAACCTTATTTCCTTAAATTTTGAATGAGAATCATATAGGCAAATATTTGCATATTGTATTTGTTGCAAGTGTGTAATGCCCATATCTCGTATTACGTATTTAGAATATGTGTACGTATTTCGAACCGTATTGCATGTCTCCCTGCTTGATTTATTTTGGCATTTTATTGATTGGTTTATCTTGGTTCGGTTCGGTTTGTTTGGCTTGGTTCGGTTTTGCTTGATTTTTTATGTGAACCAAACCACTCTTACCTACCACCACTCCCACCATAAATATCAATCCCACTCTCTCTCTTCCATTATTACTCATTACTCATTTCTTCTTCTCCATCTTTACTCTTCACCTACCAGGAGAGAGAGAGAGAGCTTAGGCAAGTGCATCTTACTTCATGGAGGAAGTTCATTTTTATTGTTTCATTGTCTTCCTCATGTGTTTCTAACCCACTTTAGTACTTAGAATTTTATATTTCTGTGGTTAATTTCTTGTAGATCTAATTTCGTGGTATTTTCGGTTTCATGAATTTTGATCTATCAAACTTGCATATTTTTGCTAGTTGATGGTTCCATGTTGTAGAGAATTTCGTTCTACCCCATTTTGACTTATGGAAGTTCGAATTTGGGGTTGGAATAAAGGATTTGTGGAGCTTTGAAGCCATAGATTTCATGACTTTTTTTCTCGGACAAGTGGAGTAGTGACAGTTCTCTGGCCGCATGGCCATTCACTAGAATGAGCCGCATGGCTTTATATAAATTATATTATTTAATTTTCTATGCATTGAAATTGCTTGCAGCCGCATGAAAATAATTGCTTGCCCCCCTTAGCATTAAATGCATGCACGTGAGAGCAAGCTTAGCATTAATGCTTGACAACATTACCATAGCTTAGCATTTAATGCTGGCACCCACAGTATTATTTAATGCGTTAGCATGACCTTACAAATTTGCTGGCCGCATGGATTATGGAAATTAATTCTTTTCAGCCGCATGCATTGGCAATACATGTCAGCCGCATGGCATGTCCTGAAAACCTAGCCGCATATGGTTTTAATGCTTTGCCATCTAAATGCTTTAATGCTTTAAGTAAAGCATTTTTGGAGTAGCCGCATATCTTAATTCAATTGTCAGTTCATGCCTTAATGACTTGATTAAAGCATTTTAATAATTAAATGCTTTAATGCTTCCCTGGGACAGATTAGCCGCATAAGAATGCATTAGATATATTTTATGCATTTAGGTCCCTAAATAATGCATTTTTGCACTTTATGCATATGAGTTCTTAATATTTTATACTTAAGGCTTTAATGCTTTAGCCCTCAGCATAAGTTCCATGTATTACTTTTTGCATGCACTACAAAGCCCAACGTGCAAGCATTTATGGCTTGCATGTACTTGTATGCTTTAGCAAAGAAAGCATGCTGCTTGGAATACAAAGGAGCCACATATGCTTGCCAATGCATACTTATATGCTTGCAAGGAGCCGCATACACCTGCCAAGCATACTTGCCATCAACTGCATGATCATTAGTTATTTATTTATTTATTTGTTGTATTTTATGCAAGTAAATGTGAGGGTGAGCCGCATGGCCTTGGTTATTCCTGGGCCGCATGGCAAATTGCCATTGTGTGCTGGCCACGTGGGTTTAATGTATTGATTATTGTTGGGTCCCATATGGCCACTATACTTGAGTGGCCACGTGCCCCTTTTCTTTGTTTGAGTGAAAGCTCGCATTTATTGCCTTCCCACTCTCAGTCTTTTCTGGGTGCGTGAATATTTCTTGTAGACATTTACTCTTGGCCGCATGGCCCCATTCAGTTGTTTTCTGGCCGCATAAGCTTTGGCTAACCGCATGGGTGGCCTCCCACTCTCTTTGAACGCATGTTTGTTCTCCCACTTTTGGATTGCATGGGTCCTACTTTGATTGTTTAAATGTTTTATTTGTCTAAATTGTGGTTAGAATTTCTTCCCACTCCCAACATGAAAGTTGTAGAGTTTCTTCTTGGCTTCAAGAATATATATATTATATATTTATTATTATTTAATTGTGCCCATTTCTCCCCTCCTTGATAAATTAGAATAACTTGACAGTGACCTGTAGTGGTGCACACTTGACAATGAACTTGACATGATAACTTGACAGTGAACTTGACATGATATACCTGACATGATAGTGGCCCGCCATGGCGCACTCTTGACATGATAAACCTGGCATGATATTTGTCACGCCCCAGAACCAGAATACTGGAGAGCGGGGGAATGACTCAGCCAGCTACGTATTACGGGTAGATGAATACCGTATAATACGATCAATGCTGTCTACAAGACGAGGGGGTGCATACTACATGAAAGTCTTCCTATGGTCTCTTTACTTCTATTGTCTCAATTATTCAAACAAGAAACAGAAATAGAGAGCATGTGAGATAAAGCAGTAAGGCGTCCCAACCGCTCAGTCAAAATGTTCTTGATATCTGGCTTTACAAAATACAGCCAGATGATGTAGTAAGTATACACAATTGTTAGCAGCTGCAGTCTGACTTAGTTACAATTATGCAAAAGTAGGTACAAGACAATCCGACTAACATGTCGGTGCCAAACGGCAAAGTATAAAGTAGATAACAAAATGGGCGGGGAAGTAAGAAACCCACTCGAGTCCTCCTGCGATCATCCCTCTAGTGTTGACCATCTTGGAGGTAGAAGTAAGCTGGATCCTCGGGGACCGGCTCTAAATCTGGCCATGCAAAACCAGAGAGGTTAGACCTCTAATAGCAAGTACCGCAAGGGAGCACGATATGAGGAATGAAGCCAGTAATAAGAGAATATGATAATAGATCTCTGCTATCTACTAGGACTCACACAACATCACGACACTTCGAACCAACCTCCCAACCAAACAAGGACAGAAGTTGGCCCGTCATGTCCTGACATTCTGATCATCTCAGTTAAGTAACAGAGTAGGTACAGTACACAAACAAATCAATTTAAACGGCCAGGCAACTACTACGGCTTGCTATTGTGAGTCCCAAGTTATCCTGGAATTATACAATAAAGGATTTCTCAGTTCTTATTATGCACAAGCAAGGTTAGTTTACCCAGTCAATCAATTGCGCCAATCATGAATTAGACGAGTCCCAGCGGGACGCCCGTCATTAATATATAATATTCAATAGATAATATAACCAGATACCGCTTCCTGCCCGTGTGGCAGATTTGCAGTATCTGTGGGGACCAACCGGCCTGTCGGGCACTACTAGTCCCAAGTGGGCTGCCATGTAAGAACTCGGAAATCCATTCTCTCCATGCAATCATTATTTTATTTAACTTAATAGTCTCTACGTTGAGTGAAGTACCATGCCGTGGATCATGGTTATTCAGAATGAGTACTTTCGTACGGGGTACGATATGCACAATTCTACAATGATACCAGTACGGTCAGGTTGTAGGTCTTACATAGCGTAATGCAATAATCAAAACTAACCACGGAGTAGTCATGCCTTGACCATAAAGTACACATGCTTCTTTGGTAAGATAATTAAATAATAATAAATGAATTGAAGCCTGCATGTGCCTGTATGCCAATATTCGGGATTAGCCAGTCGATTTCAATAGTTCATAATTAATATGAATGTGTCTCATTCATTCAATTAAAAAAGATGACTAGCCAGTCTCTTAGTTCCAACTAGGAACGCATGATCAATTATTAGTCAAGGTCACAATCATTATCAATGGTGACAAGGCATGAAAGTCAACTAGTATTCAGTGGGGTCGAGTCTACAACTCTCAGGGTTTAATTCCAGTCAATCGGGGGTATCTATAACTCAATTCACGACACATGGTACATCCCACGTAACAATCTATATTTAACAGAAATATTAACATATCATGATTATATCAAGTTTATGGCAAAAGGCGTAAGGATATAAAATAGACGTTAAACATCTAATAAAATATTAATATACAGGGCTGCGCTCAAGTCAGGCTACGCTCAAGTCAGGCTACGCTCAAGTCTGGCTACGCTCAGGTCAGGCTACGCTCAAGTCAGCCTACGCTCAAGTCAGCCTACGCTCAAGTTAGCCTACGCTCAAGTCAGGCTATGCTCAAGTCATGCTACGCTCAAGTCTGGCTACGCTCAGGTCAGGCTACGCTCAAGTCAGCCTACGCTCAAGTCAGCCTACGCTCAAGTCAGGCTATGCTCAAGTCATGCTACGCTCAAGTCAGGCTACGCTCAAGTCTGGCTAGCATATACAAGTCCATATGACTCCTCTTCAAGGCAGCGTATGTACTCCATACGACTCCTCATCAAGACAGCGTATGTACTCCATACGACTCCTCATCAAGGCAGCGTATGCAAGTCCATACGACTCCTCTTCAAGGCAGCGTATGTACTCCATACGACTCCTCATCAAGGTAACGTATGAGTCAGACTGCGCTGCGCTAAAGAGCGCGTGCTGCTCAGTGGCGCAAGCAAAAAAGCCCGCGTACACTGCTCACTGTCTTCTCCAAGTCAGCAAGAACTCCATGGTTTGAACCCAAAGCTTCAAAAGTCCATAACTTGGTCAAAATAAGTCCAAACCCAACTTTTCAAAGGTCAAAATTGGGTACAATAAAATTCTCTACAACATGGAACCATCAAAACGTGAAAACAAAGAAGTTTGATAGATCAAAACCACCAAATCCAAAAATAACTAATTTCTAGATCTACATAAAATAAAACTTCAAAACGAAAAATGCCAAGTTCTAAACTCTCTTAGAATCACAAGGAAAAGAGAATGGAACCATAAAAATGGGTTTTTATGTGGAAGCAAGATGTACTTACCTACGGTTGGTAGGTGGAGGAAGTAAATGAGGAGGAAGAAGAAGAGTAATGGTGAAGAAAAGTAATGAAGAGAGAGAGAGAGGGGTTGGGGGCTTTAAATGAAAAAGGGAAGAGAGAGAGAGGGGTTGGTCGGGTTCATGATGAACCACCATAACCCGAAAATAAACCAACCTAGGCCAAACCTAAAGTAAGCTAAAGCAGAGAAATAAAAGTAGAAAGTAAAATACAGAAATTAATTGCAGGAAATTAATTAACATGAATTCAAAGAGATTTAAATACAAAACAATACATGATAAATATTTAAATAAATATATTAAAGCAGTACATGTATTAAAAATACGTATTCTGGGGACGGAGAGTGACAATATTTCTTGAATGCTGTTGCGACGGCTAACACGACATGACAAGATTGAGTAACTTGGACACCGTAGACGATTGTGCTTGTACAAATGAACCCATCTTGTCCTGCATCATGTCTAGGACAGGGACCCCCGAGTACCACGGTCAGGGGGTACCCACTGAAATCGACTAAGGCTAATCACTAGAATAATCCAGTAGTCATGAAGAGATTTTCCAGCTACAGGCAATCCCGTTATCTGGGCGCCCCATTTGGGATCTGTAGCCTGCCGTCGAGTAGGGCACATTTCCAGCACACTGTCATGTGTTGCACCCTCTAAGTCACCTAAGGGTACATGTATTTCCTGGACGATGTACCCACTTGAATTCAACTCTAATTGCGTCCGGATAGCCTGGATGGTCTGCAGGGCTTGTGGCTGTAGAATAATCTCGCTGCATCTTGTTAGTAATTAGGCTTGTGACAACCCTAGTTAGTTAAAGTATCAAACCATACTTATTGCTTGGCCGTGAAATGTTGGATGGAGTTTACCAATCTATTCTTGTCTTGATTCTGTACAAGATTGTTACATGTCCTGATTTCTTATATTTATTTTGCCGATAAATGGTGGGAGAAGCCAAGTTCTGTTCAGACGAAGGGTTACAACCCCGGTCCTTGTTTGGTTTACGGGTTGTAACCTGCTTATCTGAATAGTCCATGGTTATCTCATCGTATATCACCTGTCATGCTTGATATGTTTTACCTTACCAACAAGATTTGGGAGACGAAGTTCTATTCAGGTGAAGGGTTACAACTCCGGTCCTTGTTTGGTTTAAGGGTTATGACCTGGCTACTTGAATGGTTCCCTCGTACTCCATTATGACTGTTGTTATTCTTTTAATATCAAGCCTTAATTACTGTCTTTATTATGTAATTATTACTCTTATGCTAATTGCGGGTTTTAGTTCCTAAGTGAAGTCTCCTTTGTGGCACTTGCTCTTTCCGGGGTCTGACCCAGCTGGTTTTGTATGGCCAGATACCAGAGCAGCTCCAGAGGATCCACCTGTCTTCCAGCCACATGGTGACCACTAGACGGAATCCTGGCAACGAGTGGGTTTATTTTTGCTCTCCCACTCTATTGTAAAATTATTCTTTTGAGGCGTTTAGCCGCCGAGCCAGTGTTAGCTCGTGTACATTTTTACTTACTGTCTGCCTACGGGCTGTAACATGATTGGCAACCTAGGGTTGATCATGTATGACTAAAACTCTTGCTAGTTCTCACATTTTGTAACGACTAGCTTCATGATCAGCTGAATATGTAATGTTTGGGACGCCTTACTATTGTATATTTGGTGATCTTACATCTTGTAATATTTACTTATTTGCTTGTGATTGAGATACTAGGCTTGTTATTGACCATAGGAGACTGATGGCTTGTAGATAAACCCTCATATATCTAGACAGCCGTGACCGTATAGTGGAGTGGATCCCATTTCATTATACGTAGCTGGCTATATCTGCCCCCGCTCTCCAGTATTCTGGTTTTGGGGCATGACATGGTTTAAGTGGTGGCCCATGCAGGTCTTGTAAATCAAGATATGTGAGGGTTTACTGAATAGATGTCTCAATCAGTACTCGCCCTTGATCTCTGCTCGTATCCTCTTGATTCCTAAAATTCTTGTCCTGATCACATGCTTGTTATCATTGATCTGTCCTGATCCTTCCTTATTGTTCTCATGTCGTCTTCTTCAGCGATATTGAACCTGGACCTACCGATCAGCAAGGCGGATCACCTCCCGTGGACCAGCAGCAACCAGAAGATCAGGTCCAGCACTCAGGAGCAGCCTCCCGGGTCATGCCTCCTGGAGATCTAGAGCCCCCAGTTCAGCCCGTCCAGCCTGCAGAGCCCGATGATGGCACTTTGGTGGGTCTCATCAGGACCTTGTTAGCTTCCCAGGATCGTAGAGGAGATGTCTTGCACCAGGCAGTGAAAGATGCTCTGAACAGAGGCGGTCGTCATGGGAACAGTGCAGCGAACAGTTTCAAACGCCTGAACCCTCCGTTCTTCGATGGCAGCGAAGATGCTATTGCTGTTGATGTATGGCTCCAGGATACTGAAGTCATTCTAGAGGCAGCCAGAACCCCGGAGGACGAGAAGGTGGCCGTGGTGCGTCTACAGTTATTGGATCTTGCCCGCAGCTGGTAGGCAACGCAGGCCATGGGGTTAGTGGCCCCTATTCCATGGGCACTATTCAGAGAGAGATTTCAGACTAAGTACTTCGATGCGGTGGCTCGGTACGATCTACAGACCAAGTTCACCAATCTGAAGCAAGGAGGCAGAACGGTCAACGGGTATGCAGCCGAGTTCTCCAGGCTTAGTCGGTTTGCTCCCACTTTGGTGGCTACCGAGTTTGACAGGGCCCAGCGATTTCAGCAGGGACTCCACTTAGAGATTCTGCTGGTAGTGGAGCAGTTTGAGCATCAGACCTTTGATGCGGTCTTGAGAGCAGCCAGGAGGCACGAGTATACCACCCAGAGGATAGTAGACAGGACCGAAGGTCGGAAGCGATCTCATGTCCAGATGACCCAGCCGACAGTACCAGCCCCGGCAGCTAGGGCTTTGACAATTGGAACTCCGAGGCAGGCGGCCTCAGTGACGTCGGTCACATCCCCTCAGTAACAGAAGCAGAAACAGTCTTCCACAATGGGCTGTACTCATTGTGGGAAGCCAGGATACGTTATTTCGGAGTGTCGCAGACTACAGGGATTGTGTTTGGCTTGTGGAGCGCCGGACCACAAGATAGGATCCTGTCCGAATATGGCCAGTTCATCATCGGCCCAGACTAGACCCTCGGTAAGGGGACCAGCACCAGCACCAGTGCAGCAGCAGTACCAGCCTCCGAGGCCATTGCCGCCTCAGACCCAAGTATTCCAGCAACAGAGACCCCAGCAGTATGCCCTGGTCCAAGCTCAGATTCAGAACCGGCAGAGAGGTTTTTAGCAAGATATCTTTCCTCTTTCTCGTGCCTTCGATTTCCTTGCTTACATACATAATTGCATGATTGATTGCTTAGTATAGCTTGCCTGAGATTAGTATAGCTTGTCTTTGTCACTCTAGCCTCTTGATTAAATTTCGAGGACGAAATTCTTTTAAGGTGGGTAGAGTTGTAACGCCCATATCTCGTATTACGTATTTAGAATACGTGTACGTATTTCGAACCGTATTGCATGTCTCCCTGCTTGATTTATTTTGGCATTTCATTGATTGGTTTATCTTGGTTCGGTTCGGTTTGTTTGGCTTGGTTCGGTTTTGCTTGATTTTTTATGTGAACCAAACCACTCTTACCTACCACCACTCCCACCATAAATATCAATCCCACTCTCTTTCTTCCATTATTACTTACTACTCATTTCTTCTTCTCCATCTTTACTCTTCACCTACCAGGAGAGAGAGAGAGAGAGAGCTTAGGCAAGTGCATCTTGATTCATGGAGGAAGTCCATTTTTATTGTTTTATTATCTTCCTCATGTATTTCTAACCCACTTTAGTACTTAGAATTTTACATTTCTGTGGTTAATTTTTTGTAGATCTAATTTCATGGTATTTTCGGTTTCATGAATTTTGATCTATCAAACTTGCATATTTTTGTAGTTGATGGTTCTATGTTGTAGAGAATTTCGTTCTACCCCATTTTGACTTATGGAAGTTCGAATTTGGGGTTGAATGAAGGATTTGTGGAGCTTTGAAGCCATAGATTTCATGACTTTTCTTCTCGGACAAGTGGAGTAGTGACAGTTCTCTGGCCGCATGGCCATTCACTAGAATGAGCCGCATGGCTTTATATAAATTGTATTATTTAATTTTCTATGCATTGAAATTGCTTGCAGCCGTATGAAAATAATTGCTTGCCCCCCTTAGCATTAAATGCATACACGTGAGAGCAAGCTTAGCATTAATGCTTGGCAACATTACCATAGCTTAGCATTTAATGCTGGCACCCACAGCATTATTTAATGCGTTAGCATGACCTTACAAATTTGCTGGCCGCATGGATTATGGAAATTAATTCCTTTCAGCCGCATGCATTGGCAATACATGTCAGCCGCATGTCATGTCCTGAAAACCTAGCCGCATATGTTTTAATGCTTTGCCATCTAAATGCTTTAATGCTTTAAGTAAAGCATTTTTGGAGTAGCCGCATATCTTAATTCAATTGTCAGTTCATGCCTTAATGACTTGATTAAAGCATTTTTAATAATTAAATGCTTTAATGCTTCCCTGGGACAGATTAGCCGCATAAGAATGCATTAGATACATTTTATGCATTTAGGTCCCTAAATAATGCATTTTTGCACTTTATGCATATAAGTTCTTAATATTTTATACTTAAGGCTTTAATGCTTTAGCCCTCAGCACAAGTTCCATGTATTACTTTTTGCATGCACTACAAAGCCCAACTGCAAGCATTTATGGCTTGTATGTACTTGTATGCTTTAGCAAAGAAAGCATGCTGCTTGGAATACAAAGGAGCCGCATATGCTTGCCAATGCATACTTATATGCTTGCAAGGAGCCGTATACACCTGCCAAGCATACTTGCCATCAACTGCATGATCATTATTTATTTATTTATTTGTTATTTTTATGCAAGTAAATGTGAGGGTGAGCCGCATGGCCTTGGTTATTCCTGGGCCGCATGGCAAATTGCCATTGTGTGCTGGCCACGTGGGTTTAATGTATTGATTATTGTTGGGTCCCACATGGCCACTATACTTGAGTAGCCACGTGCCCCTTTTCTTTGTTTGAGTGGAAGCTCGCATTTATTGCCTTCCCACTTCAGTCTTTTCTGGGTGCGTGAATATTTCTTGTAGGCATTTACTCTTGGCCGTATGGCCCCATTCAGTTGTTTTCTGGCCACATAAGCTTTGGCTGGCCGCATGGGTGGCCTCCCACTCTCTTTGACCGCATGTTTGTTCTCCCACTTTTGGACCGCATGGGTCCCACTTTGATTGTTTAAATGTTTTATTTTTCTAAATTGTGGTTAGAATTTCTTTCCACTCCCAACATGAAAGTTGTAGAGTTTTCTTGGCTTCAAGAATATATATATTATATATTTTTATTATTTAATTGTGCCCGTTTCTTCCCTCCTTGATAAATTAGAATGACTTGATAGTGACCCGTAGTGGTGCACACTTGACAATGAACTTGACATGATAACTTGACAGTGAACTTGACATGATATACCTGACATGATAGTGCCCGCCGTGGCGCACTCTTGACATGATAAACCTGGCATGATATTTCTTGAATGCTGTTGCGACGGCTAACACGACATGACAAGATTGAGTAACTTGGACACCGTGGACGATTGTGCTTGTACAAATGAACCCATCTTGTCCTGCATCATGTCTAGGATGGGGACCCCTGAGTACCACGGTCAGGGGGTACCCACTGAAATCGACTAAGGCTAATCACTAGAATAATCCAGTAGTCATGAAGAGATTTCCCAGCTACAAGCAATCCCGTTATCTGGGCCCCACTTGGGATCTGTAGCCTGCCGTCGAGTAGGGCACATTTCCAGCACACTGTCATGTGTTGCACCCTCTAAGTCACCTAAGGGTACATGCGTTTCCTGGACGATGTACCCACTTGAATTTAACTCTAATTGCGTCCGGATAGCCTGGATGGTCTGCAGGACTTGTGGCTGTGGAATAATCTCGCTGCATCTTGTTAGTAATTAGGCTTGTGACAACCCTAGTTAGTTAAAGTATCAAGCCGTACTTATTGCTTGGCCGTAAATGTTGGATGGAGTTTACCAATCTATTCTTGTCTTGATTCTGTACAAGATTGTTACATGTCCTGATTTCTTATATTTATCTTGCCGATAAATGGTGGGAGAAGCCAAGTTCTGTTCAGACAAGGGTTACAATCCCGGTCCTTGTTTGGTTTACAGGTTGTAACCTGGTTATCTAATAGTCCCATGGTTATCTCATCGTATATCACCTGTCATGCTTGATACGTTTTACCTTACCAACAAGATTTGGGAGACGGAGTTCTATTCAGGTGAAGGATTACAACCCCGGTCCTTGTTTGGTTTAAGGGTTGTGACTGGCTACTTGAATGGTTCCCTCGTACTCCATTATGACTATTGTTATTCTTTTAATATCAAGCCTTAATTACTGTCTTTATTATGTAATTATTACTCTTGTGCTAATTGCGGGTTTTAGTTCCTAAGTGAAGCCTCCTTTGTGGCACTTGCTCTTTCTGGGGTCTGACCCAGCTGGTTTTGTATGGCCAGATACCAGAGCAGCTCCAGAGGATCCACCTGTCTTCCAGCCACATGGTGACACTAGACGGAATCCTGGCAACGAGTGGGTTTATTTTTGCTCTCCCACTCTATTGTAAAATTATTCTTTTGAGGCGTTTAGCCGCCGAGCCAGTGTTAGCTCGTGTACATTTTTACTTACTGTCTGCCTACGGGCTGTAACATGATTGGCAACCTAGGGTTGATCATGTATGACTAAAACTCTGGCTAGTCCTCACATTTTGTAACGACTAGCTTCATGATCAGCTGAATATGTAATATTTGGGACGCCTTACTATTGTATATTTGGTGATCTTACATCTTGTAATATTTACTTATTTGCTTGTGATTGAGACACTAGGCTTGTTATTGACCATAGGAGACTGATGGCTTGTAGATAAACCCTCATATATCTAGACAGCCATGACCGTATAGTGGAGTGGATCCCATTTCATTATACGTAGCTGGCTATGTCTGCCCCCGTTCTCCAGTATTCTGGTTCTGGGGCGTGACAAAGTGTTAATATAATGTCTGATATTCTATATTGTAGATAATATGGT
This sequence comes from Iris pallida, assembly GCA_029216955.1. NCBI lineage: Eukaryota > Viridiplantae > Streptophyta > Magnoliopsida > Asparagales > Iridaceae > Iris > Iris pallida. The sequence goes on from JANAVB010044619.1 coordinate 1,905,862, forward strand.
GTGTGGTTTCACAGAAGATCATATTATCAGTTCCCTATGGAGTATATAAATAGTTCACAATCTAGATGGACTTGGACAATCTATTAGAAATGTTGTAGTGTAATCTGGTATTAGTCTATCTTGACTATAGGTTTACACTAGTACACTTTGTTGTATTGAACAGGACCACTTGAGGTTGTTCTCTTTGTACTGACTACATAAGAGAACAAACACCTCTGTTATTATGGATGCTTGTGCTCTTAATTCGGATATAATAACGGACATGTATATGCAGTGTCATTACTTTGACTCATAAAAGAGTGAGATTCATTATGGATCAACAACCTCTATGAATTGGGTAATAACATTTTATGTATGATGGGCTGTTGATTATAAATGGAATCCATGTCCCGATACATCGGTTTGATGATGTCCCCTTAAGAGTTCATAAGGATCATGTAAACCCTGCAGGTGGATTATATCCGATATGACAAATAAAGTTGAGCGGTACTACTTAAGGATAAAAGATGTCGGATCAATATAGTTGCCAGTAACTTAATTTGATCGACGAACATACGATCTTAACATGGGGAGCCAAACGAGCATATAATAAAAGGAGCCCACAAACATAATTTGGGATTAGGGAGGTAGTGCAACAATAGCTCATTAGTGGACCGAGCTATTATTAATTGGCCTGGATTGTGTGTTCGGGCTGAACACGGGATATCCAGATCCGTTAGGACCTAACCCTAATTTCTCCTCATGGTCTCTGTCGTAGCTATGTATATCCTTTATTCTCTGGCCGCCAGATTACTGATCAGAAATCTGAAACTTTCTCTAAATTTGTGATTCATGTAAGGAGAAAAGAGGCTTCCAAGGAGAAGAAAAGGTTGAAAGATCGTCGCCCACACGACGTCCAACTCAAGGAAGGAATACGTGCAGAAGATCTTGGGGTCGTCCGCTCGAGATTGCTAGAAATTACTTGTCTCTTTTCTGCGCAGGTATAGTTCGTGAACCCTAGTTTTCGCCTATGAAGGGTTAGAATACGTATTAGATTTGTTTAACTTTCTATCGATCAATACGCACACCAAAGGAAGGGTCCTGGAATCTCCAGTTCCATCAATTGGTATCAGAGCCACTTTGGATGTACGTATTGATTGATACTTCCATATTGTCCAATAAAACTTGCGCTGTGTAATAGTCGGTAGATGTAGATCTGTTCTAACTCGATTTTGCAAGCATCTTAGATCCAACTATTATGGTCCAATGCATATTTTTGATTGTGTTGTTTAAACCACGGACATGTCGTGGGTGTTGTTGTTGCTGTAGATGTAATTAAAATCACGAGGGTTGATCGTGCTTATTATTTTAATTTTTTAATCTAGATTATATGTGAACTCCTTCAGGAGGCATATGATTGATGTAATTTTAATTATTTTTGATCAATCGTGATGGCGGTGGTGGCAGTTTCTGACACCGGACAAGATACTGGTTTTAAGCAGTCCAGAGGCAGACAGATGATTTTCGATGAAGGAATCGACAGGCAAAACCTTTTAAAAAATTGGGGCACTGCCCCGAACCCCGCGACCTGACCGGGCAGGTCGAACCCCGAATAGATCTGCGCAACGTCAGATTTTGGATTGGATAGTTGAGGACGGAAGCAAAGACCATAATAGTTGGATATTTTCTCTTATTTTTGTCATTTTGCTTTTTCTGATTATGCATGTTTATTATTATGTGGTTGTTTTTTTTGAAGAACCAAGCCTACATTAATCATGGACATAATATCAACGTAGAAAAACCCTCATTGTTAAATAACTAAGTGGAGAGGATATTTATTTAGTATAAATCCTATGGTCTCCATTACTGTTTTGTAGGTGATGTAATTATACTTGCGTGTTGGCTTTAGTGCTTTCTCCATATCGGATGAGTATAATTATGGATCACCAGTACAAACATCTTAGGGATAATTGTAGAAAGTTACCTAGTATGTGTTCACTTCTCCATCTGAAGGAACTCATTACAAGGTAATGGACTTAGTATTAAGTAATGGTATACACTTAGATACAAATAATGGTATCCTCCCCATCGGAGTCACTGCTATTATTTGTATGACCAGAGCAAGACTAGCATAATAATTTTATTTGTCATAAAGTTATATTGACATGATAGTAAAATTAATAAGAAAAACCTACTTGAACAAAGTTGAATTTGTATACGTCCACACTATCATGGCATGCTAAATTCATGGTGTTCAAGGTGTTGGTGAATTTTTTATATTGTTTTGAGGGAATCATATTTAGTTAATTCAAAAAGTTTTTTTGCCTACATAATTTTATTTATGTGATTCTCAGGATTTCAAAAAAATGGGTTCTTTCAGTCCACTTATGGTAATTCTTAAATAAAAAACTTACTGGACCTAATTATATTGACTGGAAACATAATTTGGACATTGTTCTAACTACTGAGGAATACAAATATGTACTTGTTGAGGAATGTCCACCTAAGCCTGATGCTAACTCTGATGAAGAGGTCAAAGAGGCTTATAAGAAGTGGAAAAAACAGATGAGATGGCGCAGTGTTACATTCTGGCATCTATGTCAAATGTACTGCAACATCAGCATCAGGCCATGGCCACTGCTTATGACATGATGTATAACCTCAAGGAACTCTTCGACATCAGAGTAGAGCAGGCAGTTTACTATGAAATGTTTGATGAATACAAAAATTGCTGAGGGTACACCAGTAAGGGATCATGTTCTCAAGATGATGGGTCATCTGAATGAGATGGAGATCCTTGGAGCTCAAATCGATGGGGAATCCCAGGTCGATATCATTCTCGGGACTCTGCCTAAAAGTTTTGACAATTTCTGCCTTAATTACAATATGAACAAAAGGTTGTATAGTTTGGCAGAACTTGCAAAAGAGCTACAGGATGTGAATCTCTCTTTAGGCAGAGTGGTCATGTTTTTGTTTCTGAAAAGACTTCTACTTCTAAGCCAAAAGGCGGTAAAGAAGAATAACATTCAAAACAGGCAAACTCAGCAAAGAAGGGCATGGGACCTCAAGGCGCGGTGAAAAAGCCGAAAGACAAATATTTCAACTGCAAAGGGTCAGGACATTGGAAGTGTGAAACCCGCAATTTTTAGTAATTAATTTTTATCATTTAAATTATGTGTTGTTAAATTAATATATATATTATTATATTAAGTGTAAAATTCTTTTCAAAATAACTAAACTTGGACTTTTTGATTGTCAGGCCCAGACCTGAACCCAAAAACATTTTTTTTAAAATTAATTTTAGAGTTACAAAATATTTAGTTATTTTTTTAAAAAGAAAATCATGTATCATTTTAATTTTATAGCCCAAATTAATTTAGCCCATGTCATGTAAAGTTTTTCTCTTAAAACCAAGCCCATTGGTTATAAGCCCAAACCCATTAGCCCATTAGTTATAACCTTTAAGCCTTAGGCCAAAACCAATAACCCATTAAGCTTTAACCTAGTCATAATTCATGAAATGGGGAGAGAGACTTTAACTCTCATTCAATTTTCTCTCTCTCACTTCTTCACAGAAGGAAAACCCTTCGTCCGCCAACGTTCGGCCGACCCCTTCGGCTCCCAAACGTTCGGCGACTACTCCTCTTCTGAAACCCCCAATTCCTCTCTCTATTTAAACCCCTTTTTCTTCCTCTCTCCACACTCCAATTTTTCCTCCACACCCAACCCTTTTTTTCCCTCCACCTGAGCCCTAGCCGGAGCTCTGACCAAACCCCTCGGCGACCCCCGCAGCCGCCAGGCCAGCCGAGCCCGACGTCCACGACCCAGGCCAACCGCCCAGCGCCCTCCGTCCGCAGTTGCCTTCCCGGCGCACCGCGACCCCCGCCCCCGTGCGTGCCGGACCCCGACCACCTCGCGACTTTCCGAGGCTGTTTCCGGTGACCTCCTCGTCGTGCGCGTTCAGCCCGGGTCCCCGATCTGTTGTTCTGTCCCCGAAGACGAGCTATTCCTGTGTTTTTCCCGAAGTTCTGTGGTTTGCTTATTCTGGAATTTTCCGAGCTCGCGGAATCCATTTTCTCTATTTTTCACCTGAGAGCTCTAGCCGAGCAATTTTTGGTATATTTTTCGTTGCCGTTTCCATTTTTTTTATATAGTCTGTGATGAATTGGTCCCCGAATTTCCCTTGGAAAATCGTAATTCTTAGACGTAGCGTTCTGGGACTTTTCCGAAATTCTTTCGGAATTGTTCTGTTGGTTTCGGATTGTTTTGTTGGTTTCGGTTAATGTTTCTGTGGTTTTAGTATTATGTTGGATTGGAAAAATTTCGAGAATCTCTCGAAAAAGTTTCTGGGAATTTTTGATTAAATTAAATTTTTCCGAATATTGGTTCTGGTTCTTTATGGTTCTGTGGATTCATTTCGGGTTTTCCGAAATTGTTTCGAAATATTTTCTGTGGACATAATTTACATAATATTTGGGTTTCCCTGGTTTGGGATAATTTGCAGGAAATTATGGCACACTTTTCCCAGTTTTTGGGTTGACGAAAATAGAGGAAGTGCTGCCGGATTTTCTATAAAATCTAATTATGATTTTAGAAAATGGTTTTCGAAATAAAATATTATTTTAGATTTATTGGACGACGACCGTATTGGTCAATGGGCCCTGGCTAAGTGCAAACGAAACCGGTTTCGCCCGGACGTTGAGGCATTAACCTATATGATGATTGGACCAATATCTGAGACTCATTATTTAATTCATTATTAGTTTTATTTTGTAATTAAATTTGTAGAATTTTAGGAACTAACTAATATTTTTTCTATTTTAATTCATGTAAAAGGGTCTGTAAAGGGCATAAGCCCATTTGTTTATTCCTGCTGTGAGAAAGTGTAATAGCTTAGGTTTTATTTTCTTTTCTTTTATTCTCTGGTTGATTTTCTGTAATGAGAATGTAGTATAAAATGATAATTAATTATTTATTTTAAAAAAAATAATAATAAATGTTTTATCACTTAGCAGTTAAGTTGTAATTTTTTAAATAGAAATTCATGTACTTCTCATTAAAAAGAAAATCTTAGTTTTATATTTATATAATTATAAAATACCGAGTTTTTCTAAATAAACCGATAAATACAAATTTTCTCGAAAATAATATAAATTGATGTTTCTTAATTACAACACACTAATAATCGCGTTTTGATTGTGTTAGCTAAATGAAGACTAAAATCGACTAGGACACAACTAGATATTGCAACTAGTATAGTAACATTGGCGACTTTGGTTTTCTGAGACAAATTTCCCGTATGTAGGATTTCAAGGAAGAACCTGATTTCCCATCCCGACGTATCGACCCGTCCAGTCCAATCAATTTGAGGCAAGTACAGTTTATGGTAAATTAAAATTATTTAATAATTGTTTTATTGCAAGTTTAAACTACGATACAACACGGAACTCTCTCTGAGAGCATTGACTGTAACTACTGTAACTATTGGGACTGGGGGAGTAGTGTAGTGGATATGACCACATCCAATTAATATAACTGAATGTATTAGCTTACCCCTCATACACATGGGGATAAGCCATACCATATCACTAGGATATTACTGTAACAAACCCAATCCGGTCATATTCATTACCTATTCATATCACTGTTTTAATTGGTGGAAAACTATTTATTTCAAATTGTTTAAAATACATAAATCCATTATTATTTCAATTGTTAAAATGTCATAAATTGTACTTTGCTCCCTCATGACTGGAGACTATATTTTTAGGTCCT